>JARFOD010078288.1:0-13159 GCA_031763545.1 Mopalia muscosa
TGTCCGTCGTCATATAAGTGAAATACCCTTGAGTACGACGTTAAACACCAATCAAACAAACAAACAAACAAACTCATTCCGGCGTCTGTAGACACGTGTTCGACCATCTCTTCTCTGCAGCTTGAATATGGATTCTCGCTAAACCAAACTCGCCTCCAGTCTCGCAGGTTCCAGTCCCTTAATCTGTTGCATCATCGGACCCTTGTACGACGATGCTGATGTCTCAGTCCTTCGCCAAAGTAAGGACGTCTAGCGCGTATGCCGGTTTCTCAGATGAAGTAACCGGATGTAGCGATCTTGGACTGCTGTTGTGACCCTAGGTCGACCAGGACGTTGACGGTCAGCTGTTGAACCGGATTGCTGGTACCGTTGGAAGAGCCTGGCGATTGCGCTCCGGTGGACATGATAAAGTTTAGCGACTGGATTCTGTGACGATGTTCCGGGCAGCTGCGTCTAGTCTTGGCATATCGTAGCAGGTTGGAGAAACAATTTATCAACTGAATTCAATTGAGTGGCTTTGTGTCTTTTATACCCATTAAACGCCCTTAATGATTAGACGTGATTCGCACTACAACTGCCCTAAGCTTTCCCTACGCCTTCTTCGTGCAGCGTTACGCAAGACTGACACAAAAGTCAAATGTGATCAATAGCCACCATAAGGTGCTTAAATTCAATTATTGGACATTTACATTATAACATGATGATATTGTCATGACTCAATCACGTAATTTTTTGGAAGAATTCATGTTTAAAATTTTGTTTGTGATGTTGCGTTTCTTTTTTGGGAGAGTATATATCGTACAATTGCCAAATAAAACATAATATGTTTGTCTTTACAACAAATTACGACTGTTACCGAATCAGATCCTTACTAACAGCAGCGGCATTGACTTTAAGTGGCCGGTGGAAAACGACAACGAATCTTTTTCAGGTTTAAGCTTGCTCAATTTGCTAGTTGCACATCCACATATAGAATAAAAGTTGGTATTTGAGGTTAAGAGAGCCATAGAGAGCTTTCTGTTATCAACTGTAAGGTGTTAAATTTTTCTATCAGAACAAATCCTGTCACATCTTTAACTTTGTCATGTACGTTGTTTTATTTCACTGAAGCAATATGTTCTAATATTATTCTTCAGGAATATTTTAGTATTTTAGGATACATCGCAGTATAGATCCAGACAACTGGGCAAAGTATTGCTCCTATCATCCAGTTGTATTTGAACATAGGAAAGGAAGGTGGTGTAATTTATTTTGTTGTTGATATTATTTGCACGTAATTGAAAGAATGATTATGGCAGTATTGTATTCGTTTCTTGTGTTTGTTTTCATACAGGACAAGATCGCTAAGAGTTAAATCATCAATAACAGACAAAGGTATGGTGAAAAAAGACTTTGTCACTCGGCAGTTTATTATGTGTGGAGAATATTTAATCCTGGGGCATTATTTCTAGCATAAAGAGTAGTTTACAACCAAAGTAACACACCACGGGATATCCCACTAGAGATTCTTTAATCTATTCTGTATTATTTCTTTGGTTTTCTCACAACTTGAAATTTTCTGTACATCTATCGTTGTATTTCTGCTGATACAAATTGCCTGGCTGACGTTGGTAATGATCTGTTTATATATAGTATCAATGTGAGGTTTGCACGTTTTTTAAATTGTGAACAAAAGTAAAAATGTTCATATTTAATTTTAATGACCATCTGTAATTTTTTGGCATTAATAAATATGGACTTCAGCTACGTGTATACGATTTAAGACGCACTCTATTCACGACTAAGCCTTTAATCAAAACATTATTCAATGAAAACAAGAGAGATATTTTTGATTGACGTTATTATTCTCATCTACCCGGGGTTCTGAATAAATGAATAAGAAACACGAATGTAACACTCTAATCATAGTTGGATGACGAATTCTCTCCTGTTGAACGATTAAAACGACAACCAAATGTGGCGTACAGATCCATTATGTAGATTATATATTGATTAAGGCAAATTTTTTTTTCTGGGATATACATTTCTGAATTTGTCTGTTATTATAATGGTTAACCTAACTATTTCACGTATGTGAAAAAGAATTTGTACTTATGTAAAACAAAAGTTTATTTTGCAGATGAACAAAAGATTTCCATTTATCAAAATACTGAAAAATGAGACTAAGACAGCTCTCGTATATATACGTCATGCCAGGCTATCGACCATTACTTACCGCCTATATTTGGGACGACTTTTGCCACAGATCAGCAAATAAGAGAAGAGCAGAACACTTTGGTTTGTGCTCCTGTCTTCTTTAAGGACGAATGCAAAAAGGATAGGGGTATAATTCCGCTGACGGGCTAAACAAGAGGTCAGAATGTGTAAGTTTAGCCTCAGCAGAGCACACTCCAACGTCGATACATTGATCAGGAAATGGTCCCATGAAAGGAAACCATACCTTCTATTCTTAACAATGCAAATTACCGTGACAAATATAGAGTGAATATTATATCGGGCGATAGGTTTCTTCTTATTCAGTGTTTTATTGTAGCCTACATCAGTTTATTGTCCCGGTCGATCAGAGGTAGTGAGTGATGCTCAGGAAGAAATCGGTCGCAAGTGTGTCTCTATGGAAGAAGTGTAGCTTCCCCGATTTATTCTTCGCCAGAAAATAACAAATCCTGTAATTGTTTTTCACATATGTTGAATTATCTTTTACATATCTGGAGAGTCATCTATGAAAAAGATTTCAACATATGTACAATAACGTAATCAGTGATAAACGGCTTGCCATATATATATCAGCCTCATTCTGAAAACAAGATCAAAGCATCTGACAGAGGCGCAATCTAATGTTGTCTTTTTGATGTTTTTGTTAGGTTTCTTAAAACTCTTATTTGGTCTAGCCGCATCGTTGTTATCATTGATATTCCTGAAAAATGATCTCCCTTTCTGAAGTACCTTGATCCCCTTAGAGTTGTTTACTCGTTTATTCGCCCTGTTAACAGCTTTAACATTATGGATTATATACTTTAAGACAATCCAAAATACGTCAACACCATTGTGATGATGACTCCGCAAATCCGAGCAGGAAGTAGACAGTTAGGCTGTGTTTCGTATAGGAAGATTGTACTGAAGTTTGCACATCCTATGTAATAATTTTAAAATCCTATAAAATTTTGAAAATTCTATAGAATCTTTTTAAAAATTTATAGGATTCCATAGACAAACCCAGCAGGACTAATCTCATAGTTCAAAGTTGAACTGTATAAAATATTATACCCAAATAAATCAATTTATCTATATACCACAATACTAATAGCATTGATTGTTTATTCTAGGGGTACATTTATGACTTTTAAGTGCCTTAGAGCCAGATAATCCACATCGTGTCAGTGTTGCTTTGGAGTACTCCTTCGTGCTTTAATAAATCCTAGTACATCTGATGTAATGTAACTATCAATAACCCTTGACATAATAGGATTGTAAAGGTTTGTTATTTTTTTAATTATGATTTGATACTTAAAGCGCCCCCTCATCGGTCCAATGGAGACATTAAGTTGACTTGTAATAGGTAAATGGATAGTCTACAAAAAACCTTCCGTTTCTGTTTGGACTCACCGCCTATAAATCATATATGTATTGTAATAGTATTAAGTTTAATAAGGAACAGAAATGTCACAGCTGCTCTGGAAGGTGACCTTCCACAACCGCACTATGATTTTGTTAAATAGCAATACAAGCGTAACTCTTTTTACACTATTACAGAACAGATAACTGATACAGGGTCTTGCTTTTCATACACTTATATGTCAAAGTCGTTAAATTTCAGTTGATCAGTTGGAGTCTTCATGGCGGAGGGGTCTGGAGTGTAAGCGCTGTGGAGAGTTTGTACTTCTGGTTGGATGGACAACAGACAAAAATCAAGAGTTTTGTAAAATGATACTAACATATCGAAATCGAAAATCAGGATGCGTTTTTAAGCTGTAAAAGCGTATCACAAGAAAAAAAACTTTGTTATAATTAAATTTATTCTAAAGGACTGAAGACCTTGTAGCTGAGGTGTATATATCCTACTGATTCTGGTTTGCTTTTATTTCAAAAACCGAATTATGTCCAGAATTAAGGATGTCATATATTACATCTATTTATAAAAATGCGCGATATTTCGGTACAGTTTAAAACTTTTAAGTGGATCTACAAGACCGAATTCTAGTTAAGACATGCCTTTATTCCATAATGTTTTCAACAGTTACATTCACCAGACTTGTATGGATGACAACTTCCGCATTTGTCCGAGAGCAGAATTTGGTTTATGTCAGGACCTCTTTTTTGAAGTCCTCTTTGTTGAAGGCACTAAGCTTACCCAAAACATCACCAATGTTAAAATTATATTCCATGATACACAATAATCGAGGCATGAAACCTGATGACAAAATCGACAAACTCTACATCGGGTATATAAAAAGAGAAGCAAATTTAAATGAGCGTTGAATTATGTCAATATATTAAATGTTCTGATATAACAATTGTAAATATTGTGCATAAAACTATGTCATTTGTAACTTTATGCTATCATTCAAAAAGGCAGTTTTTACGATTTGTGTGTTTTCGGGAGCACCCAGCACTGTGTGGCCTGTGTTGGCCACATAAGGAATGTCTGTGTCTCAGAAACGTTCCTTGTGGCATTAGCGTAGGACTGTGATGATCTTCGAACATCCGCGACCGAGGCAAGGCGGCGTGCCAGGATATAGCTAACGTTTTGTTCTAATTTTTGGACCTCATTGTTGCATTCAAAGCCCTCGTGGCCTTCTTTAGAGCAGCAAAGCATACCAGCATTGAGTCTTACCGTGTACAACTTCTTACACTTGAAGCACCTTGTTGGGGATGGCGGATCTTATATGATTGTGAAAATAGAAAAAAAAGAAGAATTTTTCTGTTAGGGTTCAATGTGAACACAGTGTCATGTCAGAAATTAATCCAACTCATCAACTTCACAATAGATGACTTGTAACAATAGTTCTATTGCTAAGTGTGTGAGCTTTAAAATATATGTCAGCAAAGCAAAGAATGTATTTGATGTGTACGAGTTAAAAGGTCATGTGGTAGTTGGTGAGATTAAGTGCTATTATTTCTATTGCCTTTGTTTTCTTGCCAAACCCCAGGTGTTCAGCTGAACAGTTTAAAGGGCATGCGTGAATGAGTCAATCTTATGAAGCTGTAACGTAGTTCATTGATTGATGTATTCCAGGGGTGGTTTTCAAGACAGAGGAGATTTGCAACTAAACAAGTTGGAGCCAATTAATGGAAACAGAAAGAGATCTCTCTGAGATCTATGCTAGGCTATTTTATACCGATGAATAAAAAATGCTAATGATCGAAAAATTCTTTAGTGTAATATGAACAGTCATAAATCTCTTCAGTAGTAAGATTTGAACTATTTTTTGGTTGAAAAGCAATACAAACTCAACTCCGTTTACACTATTTCAACACAGTTAACTAATACAGGATCTCTCATTTAAAAAACTTAAATGTCAATATGGTTTTATATCAGTTAATCAGTTGGCATCATCGTGACTGAGTGGTCTGGAGTATACATGCTATGGACAGTTTATACTTCCGTTTGGATAGACGACATAAAAAAAAAAAAATACATGAAATTTATTTCAATGATACTAAAACGATTCCTAATCAAACATCTGAATGTGTTTTTAAATCTGTAAAAGCTTATGGCAAGATATACTTTGATTTTTAAAAATTTATTTAACACTGAAGACCGTGCAGTTGCGGTATACACCGTACCGATTCGGATTTGCTTTTGTTTCAACAACATAATTATTTCCGCAGAAAAAGACGCGTAATTTGTGGAAATACAAGGCCGAATTCTACTCCATACAACGTTTTTACTACGCAAAGCATTAATAGGCGAATCAGCTACAGCTCTACGTCTTTTATCAGTCTATTAATGACGGAATAGATTGAATGAATAAGAAATGAACATTCAAACGATGTCATAAAATATTGAGACATCACAGAGGCGGTTTTCAATTAATAGTGGAATGGATTGAATGAATTAGAAATAAAACGTTCAAGCCATGTCACAAAATTCTGCTGCCATGTGACAAGGAAGAATACATCGAGCTCAGTGCCATAGAACAGTTCCCAACCTGGAATATTTGCATCATCTTGGGTTAAAATGTGATAAAACTTTTAAAATTAACTGTTGGAAATAAAATTTTTGACTTTGCCTGATTGATTGATTAGTGTTTTACGCCACATTCAGCGGCGGCGTGAACATATTGTCAATTTATATCCATATTTTTTTTACATTTAAGAGATAATTCCAATCTGAAACACCCTAGACAGCAAACATCAGAAAGAGAAACCAAATAGGACAAGTTAAAACTGGAAAAAATATGTCAATATATTGTATAGTTCAAATTTGGATCTAAATATGTTAAATATTCTGTTTAACCCTATGATTAATACAGGTATTAACAATAATTCCTGAAAATAAAACCTTATTATACACACCGATCCTTTTAAGGAACCCCGACGACAACCTCGCCAGCACAGTTATCCCCTTGTCAGTGAACATCAAAAAGAGAAACAAATCGAGCGGAAAAAAAAAATGTTAAAATTTGTCAATATATTAAATTAAATTGTTGATCGCTTCGGAGAGAGGGGCGTTGGAATGGGCGTACTTCTGGACCACATTGCTTTTCGGTTTGTGTGTATGTTGTATTAGGTTTTGTTGTCTTTGACTGTGGCTGTTTTGTTTAGTTGGGGGTGTTTATAAGTATTTGTTTGTGTTGAAGAAGTCGTTTTTATTAGGATTTGTCTAGCTTCGTGTGTCAACAGGAGAAGGGTGTTCATCCCCAGTTGGCCAGGTAAGGGAGGTCTGTGTCGTAACAGACACTGAAGTTTTCTTTATGGCATTGGCGTAGGACTGAGATGACCCTTGAACATCCGATGCAGAGGCAAAGCGGCGTGCCTCGATATAACAACGTTTTGTTCTAAATTAATTAGGTGTATTCGCTACAGTTTTTTGGGGACGCCGTGTGGATCACACAACAATAACAGCACTCAATATGATTGTTGCAATCAAAACCCTCATGGCCTTCTTCAGAGCAGCGAAAACATACCAAACCACATCTACACTGGGTCTTACCGTGTCCGAATTTCTGACACTTGAAGCACCTTGTTGGGTTGGGGGATCTACCCTCCTCCTGTAAGGACCTATGTATATTTGTAGGGGAATCAAAGGTAATAAAATAGGCGTTATTTGTTATTATGGTACCATCTTTTCTAGTTTTAAAGGGCTTAACGTTAGTTATACCTTATATAGATCAGAAAGATATCCGGCTCTCTCTCGGATGATCCCGTTACAACTGTTAAGTGATCTATGTGGAGTTACGGTTACAGGTAATTGTAACATTGTCTTTACATTAATTAAATTTACTGCCTGTTGCTATCTGGTGCATTCCAGCAGATGGTCACCAGACCGCAGGTTTGTTACATTTTTTAAAGTTCCAGCAGTAGATATTAAAGTTTTATTCAACGCAAACAGTGATATTTTGTAACAGACTTGTTTTCGTTTTGACTTCTTATTATTAAAAACTTTGGCTAATTTTCTTTTATTTTATTCTTTAAATTAATTTTAATTACTTTCCGTTTTTTTTCCATAATAAATAGTGTTGGGAGGAGATGCCATCACGGCGTATAATGTTTCACCATCCATGTCCCCAACCCTTCGCGGAGAGACAACTAGGGCGAGATCCGCCGTGCGGTAACCAGCAGGGGCAGGTAACGAGGGTTTCATGGGTGGTATACTTAAATGGGAAACGAAATAATAATTCTGCTCTGCTGAGGGGGAATTGTTCCCCATCAGCAGAACTCAAAAATGTATTTTTGTTGTTTCCCACATAATTTACCCGTGAGCCACCGCCTTCTGCAATGATCTAAAGTATAAGGTAGGATGTAATAAGCTAATTTATATATTTTCACTTTTTCAGCTTGGATTTTACTAATTACGATGGAATTAATAATTGATCATTGCATGGCTCGACAGGACCAGCGGATTGATCAGATTGGGCCAATCTGACCACCCGCCCAGGAGAATATATTGAGCCAAAGTTACGTGTTGGAGCAACATGGCTATGCGGCACCCTTATGTCAGCCAAGTTGCCCGTCAGTCACCAGGATTTCATTCTCCAACACGGGATGCAACCCACGGCTAACAGGCTTCCTATTTCCAGCCTCTTACGATCAGCTGAGGAAGCCGGTGGAGCATTCTGCGAGCCACTGCTCCCTCACGGGAGTGTTGTCGTTGACGCCAGAGAGCACAACCTCTAATCGGGCATACGAGTGATATGACAAACATTTTGCCATATGAAATACTTTTACTAACTTAAAGTCCGGTAAACTGGTTTCAAGTGAACATCCACAAATCAAATTAAAATTTAGACCCACACACTAACCTCAAACCCATGTGACAACTTCTCATACGGACGAATACTACGATGCTACAACAGCCCATTCAAGTCGTGGAATAACGGACTGATAAAGTTGTAGAACTGTACGTCCAGTTAAATTTATATTAAAAATGTACATGGAAAGTTTTTATTATTTCAAAACCCAAATCAGAACAGTTAAATGAAGATTACCGGGAAAAAACATAAAAAAGCAATTGCCAAAAATTAAATGGCAAGGGCTTAGTTGGCAAATATTCTACCCATCATTGCACTCTCTCCCATGAAAAAATTTAGCAACGCTGATCGTATTTCCAATTCCATATATTAGAATATTAACGTGTGTAATACATTTGTCGTCATTTTGACACTACGTCCATTGATAACTATTTAAAAGTGAGAGAGTGTTTGTTTGTAAAAGACCTACTAATTTGACATTTACAAATCGTATTCGACAGTTTGGTCATGATAGTTTTTTGCTGTAACTGTATTGTGTCAATAAGCCACTCCTATAGATAGACGATTGCATTTGTTTTATTTGGATTATTTACTCTAAAATGAGACTCCCAGGTTTGCAACCCGTTTTGCAAAATGCTGACTTGCTAAAGATGAAAATGTACACCCTCAACGGAACCTTATTAAGGCTCTTGATAAAATTAACTCAATTGTTTTCATTTGCATTTTTTGGTAAATAAGATTAGTCATCTGTGCGATGCTGTTATAATTGAAAGCCTAAACTTTCAAGATTTTACTTTTGCCCTAGTAAAGTTTGTCGGAAATTTAAACTTCGTGTTAGTATGTAAAATTCATTTAATAAGTGCAAGCCGAATCGATTTAAATAAAAATCTAAAAGTGCGAAAGATTTAAGAAAACTCGATAGCTGGAAACATAGCTGTGATTTAAGTCAAATAAACACAAGCAGGCCTACGACCTACCTGTAAATTGAACATGAGCGTGAAACAAATATTTGCCAGATTGCGTACGTACATAAAGTTAATCAATTGAAATATAGGTTACAGACATTATAAGCTAAAGTACATACACATTTACTTTGATAGCAACGTACATGTATGTATTACTGTACTATTTATAGATAACACAGTTATTGTCCACTCAATAAATGCTTCAGTAGAGCACCACCAGGTTCTAGTCGGCCTGGAAAAGAAGTGTTTTATCATACGATTCAAACCAGTGAAGCCACAAATACGAATCGCTAGAGATTGTATACACTGAGTACACGGACAGTCGTTCGTTAAGACAGCCACCGAGATAGAAACTAAAGATACGGCAATAACTCTGACTGCATCAGTTATTTTATACCGGAGGCCAGACGAGAATTGTTTTCTTTTATGAGATAACAAGCATTTGTTTTACCATCGCCAATGCGGTGTCAAAAATATATATGGATCAAATGTTACAAGTAACATCTTCACAGCGTTATTGTCTGTTTCTTGGTTATCGTCACAGAGTTATGGTTTTCAGTATGTTAGGGCTATGCGTAGTCTCTAATCCTATACTATGCGATTATGTCCATCTCACCGGGCACATTATACACATTCATCAATATTGGATATCTCGACCAGACAGGAATATTAAATAGATAAAAACAACGGAATATAAGAGACTTCACGATGTAATCACATGGATATAAACACACATAAATAATCAGAATGTGTGAGTGTTTAGACATATCTGACCGTGACAAACATTTGGTTCTCAGTTTAAACAGATTATGTCTTAGAAAATGTATTAGCAAGAGACCCGTAGGATAATCCAATTAACAATCTGAAAAGAAAGACGGTTGATTGGCTTGAGACTAAGTAGCGGGCATTCGCTTACCCTCTGATAGGAGAGTTAGACAGCTTCCAAGATTAAAGGCAATGATCTAAATATGTGTAGTTTGGGCCCCTGGCTTGATTTTGACGAAAACATTTGTCCGAAGCCTATTATGAATGCACATATGTTTTTTGAAAACGCTTGGATAGGCCCCTACGCAGGATTATACATATGTAACTTTGATAAAGGCGCAAAGATAACTTTGAAACCTATTGGAAATATAAAGGGGGCAGAAAAAAATACAGTGCATTTTTGGCGTTTCATTTCGCAAAAGATAATGAGTATAAAAAAAATAGAATAGCCCTTGATTAAAATAACATGCCTCCTTGGTACAATTTTTTGCTTTATTAAAACGATGTCAGTCGATTTTTTTCGCTAATGTAGCCTTGGGAAAGCGTTAAAATAATATATTTCTAAAAACATTTTTTTTTTTTAAATTAGAAAAAAAATGAAGCACAAGTCTTTAGAAAATATTTTCTTTTTTCGTTTACAGCAAATTGAAAGTGACCGTGATGAAACGTTTTCGCAATGAATTGAATATAACGTTGTTGTCAAAAACTTGTTTTTATTTTAATAACCATACTATGTAAGTGCAATTTGTGTGCATAAGTTTGAAATCTGGTTATAGCTAGACAAAACTTTCAACCAAACACAAAAGTGATTTTGGTGCATATGCAGCAGAGGAAAGGTATATGTGGCAAACAAAACGTGTATAAAAAGCTGGGTATGCTTTTTTTCACCTGCTCTATCATATTCCATGTGTTCCAATAAATTTGCCAGTTTCGGTCAGACTTGATAACACTGTTTATCTGTCTTTAACTGAATGCAATGTTGCAGTGTTATATCACAAACGGTTGGTTTGGGGTTATTTCAGTTGATCTCTATCCTTTAAGCTATACAGAAGAGAGAGTTTCTATTGTTCCCAACACTTCTGTCTGGAGCTTAAACCCACTTCAAACATAAATAATGCTTTATTGACAGGTGTTTCCGGGTGGAACAGCTTTGTCGATAATTTATTACATGTTTTATGGCATCTAAACAGTTAAGAACTACGCTAGAAAATGCTGTCATATATTTTTTCATAACCGTTTAACGACTCTTTTTTGTTGTTGTTGACAAAGCTACTGTCATATTTTGACTGTTATCTTCCTGCTCTTGTTGGTGGTTCTATTATTCACGTTAGTCGCTGCAAGTAAAGCATTTTCTTGTGCGCATGTGTTCCAAATATTGAGTCGTGTGTCATTGTTGTATCTCTTTGTGAACTGTTATTCTGCTATGAGCTTCTGTTTAATATCAACCATGGTTAAACCCGTTTTGAGGTTTTCAATGTAATATTGACATTCTATACAATAGTGTTATATTGTCAGCACCCTCATTATTATTTTGGACTATTTTCATTCCATTTCGACATTTGTGTTTGATTTATCGGTTTAGTTATTTATTATTTATTTACAAAGTAAACAAATCTGAATTAATAAGACGGTAAAAAGTATTACGCGATAATTTAATCCCCCTGTAGGTTGATTTTGACACAGTATCAAACTGAAACAAACAGCCATGTCACGCAATCAGCCTAGGGCGTTTATCATCACACTGAGGTAAAATATGCACACTGACAGACATAGTGCACAATATTTAATCACTCAAACCATGCAACAAAGTGCGTCACTTTTCGTGGACTCATAATGGGATAAAGTACAAAGCATTACACCAGACTCTTTCGTTAAGTTGATAACATTTTTGTAACAACCTGGTCCTGTGTCACAAAGCTTAAAAACTCGTTTTGACGCCTCCTTGAAAAATCACCCTTTAGTTATAGTGTCCTTTTTTCATATTCAAACCGATTTGTTTAATTTGTAGAACCGTTTACGAGCTACACATATTTCAAAGGCACCGTCTTTACGGAACTGCTGTTATCGGGATGGTGCGGTATTTAGAGATTACCAGTCTGGACCATCCACAAGTAAACACAATTACGACTTACAGCTTTCAATCGTATTGCACCAGGACTAGAAAGTACAACTCGCCAACTGCTGCTTATTGAGTAAATCGGATTTGTGTGTGTTAATAAGGAGCAGTTGACACGACAGGAGTGTTGGCTGTGATTGTCACGAATACATCCTCAAAACATGTGTATCGTGGGCAATACGATTGAAAATCAGCAAGCAACAGACATTTCTTTCTCATTATTAAAATTACATGAGTGGGTTCAAACAGTAGAAGGCTCTCTTAAATTAACTTATACACAACACAATATTTTAGTTCAATACTTTAATACGCAAATATAAAAATCAAAAAACATATCACCAGATAACTCTTTTCCTCGTAAATGAATGTATAATAAATAGTGGTTTGTACTTTTAGACGACTTTGGCTGTTATGAGCATCAGTCCTTCAATTAGATAACCGAAGTCTTGATTGCTTCTTTATTTTAGATAAAGCCAGTTTAGTGTATTGACATAACACATAAACTAGCTTTTTTCTCTCATGGGGGTAATACATTGTTAAGATGCAGGATTGATCGGGTATTCATCGAAGGTGATATCTATTTGGATACAAATCTAGACCAAATAAAACAGACTTGTTTCATCCCAGAGTTGGTCTCTACTCGCCGGGGTGACAAGCTTATCTTGCCTGGAAGACCTGAGCACTATCATATAAAAGTCTTTTATTATTTATTTATTTGTCCATTTGCCCCTTTTCTGTGTATACAATTAACTCACTGGTCACAAATTGAGTTAGGTTTCCCTTGAAATAACCATTACTCTGCTATGTTTCCACACCATCGAAAAACAGAGGACAGGATTTGTGTGGAACGGCTGATCTCACATTTTGGTTTTTAAGACAATTGTCGAACATGTATTTGTTTA
>JARFOD010078299.1:7390-20203 GCA_031763545.1 Mopalia muscosa
AAGACACTCAGTCTCAGGTGTATGATTTGAACCCCTGATTATATCCACTCTTTTCCAGTTACATTTCTGCCACTCCATTCTAATTCATTGGTAAAATACTTCCCATTGGGGTCACACTCACCTCTTTTCTTTAATGAACTCATCTGCTCTATATGTCATGACTTACATTCCACAATCTCATGTTTAAGTTGACATCCAGATAGATTGCTATGGTATCAAATGATTTAGATATGTCTAGGCGGGATTGTGGGTTTTGAGCAGCTGTCGATATAATAGCTGAAAAGGGGTTCATTGTCTTCTCATCTGATTTTAATCGTGATTGTATTAATTTTCTTGACCGGACGTCCAACAACCTTCAAAAAGAAAAAAATAATGCTTCTCTAACCGTAATTGTATTAACTTTCCAACGACCTTCAAAAGAAAATAATGGTTGTGTCATTTAGAAAGTCCATTCTTACAGGCTTTTCGCCATAACTCTTTCTGAATTTGAACATATCAGAAAGGTTTGCAGAGTGTGACCCGTCCGGTAAACTAATCCAGAACCATTTGCGTAATGGCCAAATCTCCAGCAGCAAATATCGGCTACTTATAGACGGCTCAGCCAGCCGGCCTTCTACAACACAGACGAATGACTGGAGCCTAAGTAGCCGGTCTCAGCTGGGAAAATCTTTCTTAATTAGAATCTATTCAAACTCAGTAATATTTCCCTAAAATAACGAAAATATTGACCTTGAAATATAATAAAAGGGTATCGTTTAGTTAAATAAAATTTGTGGGGATTAGAAAATTCTAAAACTGGGAAGGCTCGAACCCGAGCGCAGGGTCTGAACTGCTACCTGACGTGTAGCTTTTCATTTTTGATTTTCAAGGTACCACTGCTGAAGAGACAGACTTTGAGCGAGCTTATCCAATCTTCCTCAACTGGACAAGATCGGATTACAACAAATACGCTTTGAAAACCCTGGGTACTTTTGGGAATGACGTAGTGAAAGGTGTTATGATGTATTTTGAACCAGGCACCATAACAAGGCCCGAGTTTGATGTTACATTAATGGTTACATCTCTACGGGTCAGCTGTCCAACTGACGTTCTGGCAACGAAAGCAGCACAATCTTTTAAATCAAATGTTTATCGTTATGAGATCGCCTCCTACCCTTCTGTACCAGTTCTTCCTGTTGGCGCGTCTTTTCCTTCAAAATTGTCTTTTCACACATGGGATTTCATTGCCTTTTCTGGATTTATACCAACTTATATTGAATCACCAACAGCGGCCGACATCGGTTTCCAAGATACCATGCGACGGCAGATTTTATCGTTTGTTCGGACTGGCCAAGTTAATGCAACTGCATGGAAACCATATCCTGCGACCAAAGGTTTTCTTTCAAGTCAAGCGAGACCATTCCGGGCGTATACCCGGAAGATGGATGCAGTTTCTGGTTTAAAAATGGCTTCTTTTCCTACGCATGGATCAGCTAAAACTAACGTTGAATAAAAACAACAATGAAGCAATATTGTTTCTGTCAAATTTTATTATTTTTCCAAGCTTCGGTTTTGTAACAACGTGAGCCGCTGTGTTGTATAGGCCGGTGAGGTGCACTTCTCACTACCAGTATTTATTTCCCCTGAACAAATTGGTCATTATCCTCAGTCGCTCAGAAGCTAGCTCCTGTCGGACTGTTGGTTCTCCTTCTTTGATCTGGCAGACAAGGAACAGGGGAGACAATCCTGAGGGGGGAAGATACAGCACACAGAGATACATACTAGACTAGCCATGGTACCATACACAAACAAAAACAACAACACAAAAACCCTACTCTTAAAAGCGATGACTGTCGAGAATAAAACTTACTGTTGCTTGGAAACCTTAATTAGGATCTTTCTGTGGTTTCACACAGACTCCAATGCAGGGGAGCTAACTCCAATACATTCAAGTGTGTGATAAAATCTTTGACGGTGATTATGATAACGATGACAATGGAATAAAAAATGTGTTATTGATTCCTCTACTAAACAGTAGTCACACAAACCTGTATCATGAAGATTAAAACGTTTTAAATATGCATTTAAGGGAAGGTGGCCAGAGAGAAGTCTAAAAACTAAAACCTCACCCTGCCTAGAGGGTATTGAAATAGCAGGCCCCTTTACCATTGGATACAATTGGTAAAAAAATCTTCCTGTATTTGCCACATTCCATTCACATTGCCATTGGTTTACAAAAAAACCCTTCACTTTACTAAGCACTTCTGTAACAGAGAGAAACAATTCATTAGACACTGTAGAGTAGGATAGAGCTGCCTTAGCTAGAGTATCTGCTTGTTCATTTCCAGTAATACCAACATGACTGGGTATCCAGCCAAAGCATACATTAACCCCTTCATATTTTAATAGAGTACACACGATCAGAATTTCTTTAATAAGAGGGTCCGACTTGTTGATACAAAAATGTTTTATACTCAGTAGTGAGCTTAAGGAATCACTTAAAATAACAGACATACTCGGCTTAAAGTCAAGTAAAAATCTGAGCACTAACAAAATAGCCATAAGTTCAACTTTAAACACTGAAATATGATTTGTCAATCAAGCATTTTTTATACTTTAATTGCTGGGCTACAGAAGGAAGCCTCACAGTATTCAAGTCGGGGCCTTATCAAGGCTCTGTTCAGTAATATCATTGATGTCTTATCAGCACCCCAGTGCTTCCCCGAAACAGAGCGCATTAGATACGATCATATTAATGTGCTCAGACCATGTTAGCCGCTTATCTAAAATAGCACCAAGATGCCGGAATTTATTTGTGATTTTAATAACCCCACCATTAAGATATAAACAAGGGAGATAACTTGGTCTACGTTTTGTAAACAAAACGCACTCCGTTTTGACTTGCGAAAATTAAAAACCCCACTTTCTGCTCCATAGTATAATTTCGTTCAGACCGTCTTGAATATACCTGGTAGATAAATGCAAATTCCTTGACATTACCCAGATGGCCTTGTCGTCGGCAAACAAAGAGCACTTGAGTTTTGGGTTTACTACTGGTGGCAAATCGTTTATAGCCAGGTTGAAAAGTGTTGGCGATAAGACACTGCCCTGTGGCGTACCGTTATCAATAACCCTCTCAGTTGGGAAATCTGAACCTATTCTAACCCTAATAAAGCGGTTGGTTTGCACCCATCCTAGAATTCTACCCCCTACTCCCATACCCTTCATTTTAATCAACAAACCATTCATCCACAACATGTCGTAAGCCTTCTCAATATCCAAAAAGACTGACAATACATACTCTTTACTATTTAGTGATCTCCGTATATCGTTTTCCAAGGTCAAAACATGGTCAGCAGTAGACCTATTCCTCCTAAAACCACTTCGGACAGGACTGAGTATACTATGTTTTTCCAGGAACCATAAAAGCCGATGATTAATCAGCGTTTCCATTATTTTACACAACACAGGTGTTAGCGATTTTGGCCTATAAGACGTAGGTAGAGAACTATCCTTACCAGGTTTTGAAATAGGGATTATAACAGACTTTTTCCAGGCCAATGGGAGTTTCATCTGGCTCCAAATGGTATTATACAGCAGTAACAATATGCTTAGACATTGTTCTGGTAAGTGTTTCACCATTGTGTATGTTAGCCCATCAGCACCAGGGGTGGAGTCTGTCGTGCCGTGCAGTACCTGTTTTAGCTCAACAAGAGAAAAGTCATCGTTAATTGGAGAGTCATGAAATGCAATGTTCTTAAAGTCATTAAGCTCCTCAGTCAATTTCTTGTGCGCAAGAAAATCAGCATTATAATTACCATTACTGGATATATGAGCAAAGCTGTCAGCTAGGGTATTGCATTTTTCAGTGTTAGTTACATACGGTGTGTTATTTAGGACAATTGTAGGGACACTCTTGTGTAAGACGTGGGTGTTTGGGGTATTTGTAGACTACGCCCCAACTGTCTCACCTTAAGGGGTGGGCAAGAGTGCAGGACAGAATAACTCTATTGAAGGTTCAAGACAAACAACTGATTTTGATATGAAATGAAGTTTAGTTTTAATGAATGATAAATTCCCCTATCACATGACATACAAATGACTAGATTATAGCACAGGGATTGACCAGCCCAGGTAGATAACACTAAGATCTTTAGTAAATACCTAGGTGGGTCATGCTAAACCCCATGCAGGGTTACATTGTTCTCTATCACAATACAATAATGATCAAAATCCCTGACTTACAATCTAGCCCATGTGATAATAACTTTGTTTCTAAATTATCAATCCTGATTAGATATTTTGGTGATAAATCACTTCAACATATGTTGTGCACATTGCTAGACACATCTTGTTCATTGGCAGCAAAAAGTTTAATGTTATGACACCCTCGACCCTACTGACTAAGTTTGACAAAAAACGAACAAAATGTAAGCCATCATGGTCAGATTGAAGTAAAGGAATTCATTTTGTACAGATTTTGCTCCATTAAAACTCGATTTCAATATTAATAGGTTGTAGCTACTAACTACATTTTGACTAATATCGCACAATATTTTGGTGTCACATATTGAACAGAAACTATGTACTAGTCTGTGGTTGCCTTATCATGCCCAGCAACCTAAATAGGACACACAGATAAAACAATCTGTGATATCCAATTATTTTTACAGAAAGATTTGTTGCACAAGGAGAAGTCTGGATATACATACATTTCGGCTGGTGTACTATAACTCGGCAACAGTAATCATTTCAGTTGTAGGTTGAGATTTAAACTGTACTACCCTATTCCAATGATCTTATATAGGTTAAACAGATTCAGAACATGGGATCAACATTGTACCATGGGAACAAGAGGTTAGTAGAAGCTGAAGCCTCAGATTCAGGACAAAGTTTTGGATTACATGCATATGTAGGCGAATAATTCATGTAAGAAATTCTTAAATCAAACCTTTAATAGGTCAATGGACTGATGTTTGATTAGTTTGGTGTATTTTTAAATAAAAACCTCCACATAGCAAAAACAAGTAGTGCAACTCCGAAAAATGAAAGACTCATTTTGACTAAATATTTCGGCTTTATTTTGTCATCGTCAGCAGTGAAAAAAACATTTAGGGCTGTGATTCCCGTAGTGTGAGAATAGCACAAGGAATATGATGACATTACCTGGATCCACATGAACTACTGGATTCATTCAAACAAAACCATTTATCACATTCATGTGCCAACAGGTTACCATGTAAACCAACATGCAAAAAGTATATTAATCCAAAGAACACATTTGTTAAATCTTGAAACTTAAAGAACCAAATCTTGGAACCTTAAAATATGAAAATCATTTCATCCTTCAAATTTTTGTTATCGTAGCATTATGAATTATATAATTTAAAATTAATACGAGAAAAGCATAGGGATAACATAGACAGCAAACATATTGACAACTGATAGAAAGGCCCTCTTACCAGACGTGGGAATCTCTCAACTAGTACTGAAGTCATCACCTGAGAAAACTGGTCGTGAAATGAGCGAGGAGAAAACAGCTCTACGTCTAAATGTTCTCAGCTGATTTGAAAGCAGCCAGTGAAGAGTTCTCCAATCATCAGGGTAATAAACCTGACATTTGTAAACGACAGGCAGTTCAGTTGAACTTCAACTCAAAGTCCTGCAATCAATAGTCTGCAGAACCATGAAATTCTGACCTGAATCAAGAGACAACCGGCTCAAATCATTCTAAACCATTATTAGTGTTAACATGTAAGTCCTAATTTGCTGGGGATAAAAAAATCTTAATTTCACATGTAGCTGTGTCGTAGCATAAGAGTAGTCTGGTGTTTATAATAATTTCATGTTCAAAATCATTAGTTCTGAATTGAAGTCAAGGTTTGCTTTTCAATTTCCAGTGTCTTATTTGTCCAATTTATTATTCTAGCTTTTAAAATGTCCTCTTTTATTTACTTTCCTTCCAGTTGGTGTCAATTAAAAAAAGCTTGATTTCTTTGCTTGGGGTTTAACACCATACTATAGTCAATTCACTCACATGACAGTGTGCCAACCAATGGGTGACAGAATTCACTCTAGACACAGCTGGCAATAAACAAAGACAAGACACTGACTATTGTTGGTTGATTTATTAATTTGTAACCTACATTGATTGCTTGATCAGGGAAGGGTATTTCACAGAAGGACTTAAACCCTTAAGCGGGACATTGAAGTAGGATCAGAAGGCAGACACCCCAACCACTGAATGAACCACAGACACAGCCCCTAACCTAAATCAAGCATTGATATCTCATACCATTCAGTTATTTATTAATTAAAACTCCTTTTGAACGACTATTTAATTTAGATTTTTTTATGCTGAACTCTTCAGAATTATAAATTGACAGGTGTGTTCTTGATTCATAGGACTTAATGCAGTACTCACTAGTTTCAGGAGTATGGATTACAGCATATTTTAGTTTTTAAAATCTAAGGCTATCCAAAATAATATATTTGTTTCTCGTAATAAGAATATAAAAAAAAAAAAGGATAGGTAGGTAGGAATTGTGCCATAGTCATTTCATAACAATACAAATTGTTTATACATGTTCTTGTTATTAAGGCCTTGCTGAAGGCTACTTATTTATGCTTGTTTCATTATCATATGTTCTTAGTTTTCACATCACAATTTTTATCCAACTCTATATTATATAAGCAAGCTCAATCTTTGTTGTTTTGTTTTTACACCTGTGATGCCTCAAACTGTATATACAATGCTCTTTAATGTTCTTAAGGTCTTGCTGGACCCCTTGGTCGATTTTCAGAAAACCTGTTGTATTTAGTCAATTATTTAGACAAATATTAACATGTATTATGTATATGTATATATTTTTGGAAAGGTTGAATACTCAGGATAACAAATATGTGTATGTGATGAAAATCGAATCATTATTTTTTAAAATATTGCAAAATGAGTAAATGTCCATAGAAAAAAATAGACTGCATTTTTCAAGGCTTATTTCTCGAAGTACAACGATAACACAAAATAAATTAATTGGTCTAGTAAAGTAGTCCTTAAACTAGTAAACGGTGTTTGATTTTTTTCAAATTTTAATTAGATCGATCAGAGTGTACTTTTTTGTCTACCTAACTTTTTGAAGCCTTATAAAAATGTCAAATAGAACTTCCAGAAAACATTTTTAAAAATCTTGGATGAACTTGGAAAAAATGAGACACCATTTACTAGATGGCATTGTACTCTTTACAATGCTACAAGTTTGAAGTTTCTAACATAAAAAGTTTTCTAGAAATACGCGATGGAAAATGAAGGGTGTGCTTAAAACTAAAAGTGAAGTGCCAGAAATAGGTGATTAAAGTTTTGCTGTCAAAAATTTCACCATTTCTTTTCAAAAAAACTCCCAATAAAGTTAAAATGTTTCATTTTAACACAGTAATCACATTATGTATTGATATACTTGTATTGCTTTTTACAAAAATTAATCCTGACTGTCATTTAGTTGGATTAAAATGCATTTTTTTACAAAAAAGATAAGTCTGCATTCGACCGTCCCGCCTGATTGCACACCTGGGTGAGTAATCACACAGCGGGTGTGTGAGCAGGTATCAAAACTAGTGATTACAAATAGCCAGGTGATTAGCTTGATTACACATTTAGCGGACCGCGTTCATTGTGTACTCAAACTAGCTACTACCATGCCAGTCAACGACTTGTAAGAAATACCATCAGAAAGAGGATCCATATTAACAATGGGATGGGAAATCGGACGAATCTCATTTCGGTTGTTAACAACTTGGAGTATGAAAATATTTATTTATCTGGAAACTGAATTTTATTCCTCTGGTTCCATTGTTTGTGACGATCCGTCATGATTGAGGGGGCAGTTGGCAAAATGAGCTTGATAGAAGTCCAGGTATTCTGCACAAGTCTTGGATCTTCCCTCCCACTGTTTGCAAATCGTTGGCTCCTGATGAGGGTATACGAGAGCAAATTGTACGGTGATTATATAAAAAGTACATATTTATTATATTAGTATGTCATAAACGCTCGAAACTACCCGAAACACTGAATGCACATGTTAATGTTCACATTTACTTCTCTTTATCTTTGAGACAGTGTAGCCCAAGGTCCACTCCGCAGATGACTGTGGGTGTGGCTTACCGGACCAGTGTCTTTCTCACATTGCATTCGACGTCTCTTCTTCATAACTATCCGAATAAATCACACGAAGTTTGGACAAAATCTTTCGCGCTTCAAACTCGCTATCACTGCTCTCTGGGTCTGACGTTTCTGTATAATTTGACTCATGCTTATCGTGCCATGAAATTCCACAGTTTGTCTCAGTAAGTAAATTCAATCTGTCCGACGAGACAGTGTTACTACACACGGTCTTTTCCTACCCATTATCTTACTACGGAACGAAATTAATATAGGTCTCTACTTCTGGAGAGCAAACTTAATTTTGGATTATTATAGATTTGTTTTTATTTTTTTATACATTTCGGCTGTAAAAAATTCTACTAAGTTGGAATTCATCCGTTATTTGATGGGCTCTATTAACATTAAAAAAACTGTGGAACGGCAGGATATTTTGGCACATACTTACACCCTAAATGACATTATAACATATAGTTTGAAGACTTAAATTTTTAATCGAAGCGATACATTTTTTTTGGTCAATTTTTGGTCAACCCCAAGGGGTCCAGCAAGACCGTAATGCGGCAAAAGGTCGTTTATAGAAGGTCAAACACGGTTATTTGTTACATTTGTCAATGTACAAGCCTTGGAAAAGATGAAAGATTGATATTGAGAACTTAGGCCATCACTCTCAACCTCTTTACCCTTTGTTTACCGACGGGACATTCAAGTCCCGACCTACAGAGCTGATATATAAAAATGTGATATATTATTACTGGCAGAACTAAATATTCCAAAGCCCAAGTAACAATTATAATTTGAAAAAGAGTATAGCATTTGATTGAAACCGGAAGCCATCTTACCGCCATGACTTACGTACAGCCCATTTGGTCATAAACCAGGATCATTTTAATGTAGTGATATCAGCTAAAACGGCCTAAATTGTGATGTCGTCGTCGCTGAATAACAGCTGTATTAATACACCGGGCCTATGCATTAATTAATTTCAGCTGTAGATCAATCCAATTCCCCATTTCAAGGTACTGGAGTCAAACAAACAAAGTAAAAAGAAACTAACGAGTTCAATCATTCTTAAATGAAAAATTGTTTTCAATATAATGTCGACCTACATTACACTTTTATAATTTTTTATGAATCTGTTTTTTTTGTGTGTGTAAAAGAAGAGCCACCTTGCGGCTTCGTAGTAAGATAGTAATTCCGTAGGTTTATCACCCCATCCGCACGTTATTAGCAGCTTCATTTTTATTGAGAATAAAAATCGGCTTCAAACAAGGACAACGTTAAATCCAGCAAAACCGACCACTACTTAGGTTTAATGCTACATTAGTGAATGTTCAAAGGGTTTTGAATAAAACGTGCTATAAATAAACAATATTGCATTTAAGATATGCCCACAAAGCTTCGGTGCGATGACCGCCGTAGACGGTTGCTACAGACCTGCAAAAGCGATAAGTCTATATATAAAAAAAAAATTGCCAAAACTTGCACAAAAATAAGTAACAAACATTGGCGGGATATTTTTTTATCACGTATTGTACGTTTCAGATTCTGCAGAGATATTAAATTCAATGTTGTGTTATGACGTGTATTTTAGTATAGTTTTCATTTTCTGAAAATTTATATTTAATATATGAAAAAGTTTTGTAACATTCATTCAGATCTGTAAGTCATGTGTGTGACATGAGCTGTGGCACGACCGCCTATATCGCTTGGTAGCTGTATATTTGTGAATCAAATACCATTGACCATGATTTGTTTCTTTAGTCCCTAATTGGCTTGACCAATCGAATTAAGTCCTGTAAAAAGACGTTTCCGGCCGGATAAGGGAGAGATAGAACTACAGAAGGCACAAATAAGAAAGTGAGCTTTGGAAACAGTTGGGGCTTTTCGGAATAGGGATCTAAATTTGTGATAGACTGAAATCGACAGACATCGAGATATGAGCTAAGTACACAATTATTTCTTTATTTTAAACTTGAACTCTTAGAAAACTCTACGAGGTAATATATGCACTCATTATTTGTAAATAAATATTAGATTAATGTTAAAAGCGGAACGATTTTTATACTTTTATACTAAATTAATAAAAATAATTTTAATTGAAAACTTTCTTTTTGCTATTATATTTGGGTCGTCACTTGTTGGGGCTGTATATGATCTTAAGTGTATGCATATGTGAAATTCTTTTAACTACGCTTCCACAGTATGTTATATCTGGAAAAGATTTCAATAGTTTCCATGTACGTAATTGAGGCTTTTGTTTGTTTAATAACATCTTTAGATAAAGAAAGCTTCATTACATATAGTAACTCAGAGAGTGTCCATCGTTACATATTGATAGCAGAGCGTGGTTCACAACTGTTTTTAACTCAACAAACCAACTGTAAGCTTCGATGTCAAGGCCTCTAGCCTTTACTTGATGGCACAATGTGTAAAATTTAAGAATAAGACGAATTTGACAAAAAATAAATGGGATCCTATGTTATTGGTTTAGAGTTGGCTTATATAGATATTTAAAAGATATACGAAAATAAGAGTTTTTTACAAACCCTATATTAGTTGAAAAGTTAACTAGGTCTGATAGTTTTATGATGGCACAATTGTCACTAAGCAGAGTAACAAAACAGCTGGTTGATTTTCTACTTTGATGCAATGTGCAACCCTACACCAGGAATATAATCGTTTCACGATAATTGTATTCGTGAAATGCCATAATGCCTCATGGACGAGTGTTATCAATCTGAGCCCATTGAAATTCAACTGTGTCCAATTAACACAATATGTGGCAATAGCTTGAGTCTCGGTTGAGTTGTTTTAATTTGTTAATGGGATATTTGACAGTAGGTTTCTTTTGTGTTGGGTAAGACAGAAGATATAATCGGATAAGTGTCAGTACAAATCATCAACACGAATTCCGTTTAAATGTTTTTTTGTGAGATATATATATCTATAAATTACTACAACTACAGTATAGCGATCTGTAAAATATTTGCAAAACTGTCTACAAAAACGAATTGAAATTAGTTGGAGCACATTTGGTCTCACATTTAAACAAAAAATTTACGGGATTTTAAGTCTTTGGTGAAGTCATTGGCTGGGCTCAAGTTTATTGAAAATATTATAGTTTTATTCAGGTTAAGCTTTTTTTTCAAGAGATTACAGTCCACTATTAAGGGTATGGTTGTCTGTTCAGCAAATGCTATTCATATCCTAGTCATACCTTTCAAGTTAAGCTTTTCTATTTAGCTCACTGGTACACAAGTCAAGGTTTATAGTTGAGGTCAGTGGCTGGGCTCAAGTTTATTGAAAATATTATACTTTTAATCAGGTTAAGCTTTTTTGTTCAAGAGATTCCACTCCACTGTTTAGAATAAGGTTTTCAGCTTTTTGTTGATATTCCATAGCTTTCAGGTGCATGTTCATGACATCCTATCTTTTTTGTTGAGGACATTTTACTGGGGCTGGTATATATAACCTACGTGTATGTAGTCTGGTACTTATTTAAATTGTAAGTTTTGGTATTTTAAAACTTCACTAGTATACAAGTCAAGGTTATTTGTTGAAGTGATGTTGCTGGGCTCAAGTTTGTTGAAAACATAATAGTCTAGGTAATGAGTAACTTTTTTAAAAACTTTTTTTTGTAATTTAAATGAATTGATAAGTTGTGTTTTTGTTTGGTATAGCATCATGGCATTAAAATGTGTTAAACATATTGCCGAAGTCTTTTTAATGAGGTAGCAATTACTTCAATAGATATTAGCGTTTCTAAATACAAATGATTAAGGTTTTTCTTTGAAAACATAGTTGGCCTCACTCAAGTTACTAAACTTTTATTTAGTTTATCAAGACTGTTGGATTTATTAAGATAAATTTAAATTTATTTATTTAATAATAGTATTAATAAAATGCATAGCCACACACTTGACATTAGTCAAGAAAACGTCATATTGCACAGTAGATATTAATTCTATGTATTGCTTATTTTAATTTGTTCAGTTTATCATTTCAGCGAAGTCTCAAAGTGTAAAAGTATATTAGATAATTTGTCTTGATTAGTTAATTATGTGTTTATACATTTTACCGTAAGCTTATTTATAGTGGTAAGAAAGTTAGTTTATGTGATGGCGTTGTAACAACTGTTTAGTTTCTTCAGTATTGACTGGTACACTGTAATTCAAATACCGATTGTTTAATTTTCATTTTCCATATGCTGATACATTAATAACTGTTATGCATGACTGGAATACAGATAAATCTTGTTTTGCATTCACTAGGTATTATACTTATGGGTTGAAACGAATTTATTTTAAGGTTAATCTGAGGAATTGTGTACGTCGTTATTCGCATATATTTGTTTTTGCATCTTGATACGTTTTGTGGTGATGGGCACCTTATCGTACCATTTAGGTGGGATTTTGTTTTACTCTATTTTACATTCTGTACTTGACTCATGTGTCTAAACCTTTTTACCTATTATAAAGCAAGTAATGTTGTCGAATGGTTTTGAAAGGACAAGGTATCGACTAGTCTAGTACATTAAGGTAAGTGTGGCTTTTCGGCCTACAATAATAGTTAGATTCAGTCTCTGATGTTCTTAACAGGCTCCAATTACTTTTTTTTATATGGAGAGTGAGTGATTTGTCCATTAGGGGGGGGGGGGGGGGGGTGGGCATTGATCA
>JARFOD010078310.1:0-20202 GCA_031763545.1 Mopalia muscosa
AGTGTATCCCATCCATCTGACCTTGTTTGGTTGTGTAAACTTTGGCCACTGATTTCTGGGTTAATTTTAAAATTTGCAATTAGCTGACTCGTATAACCTAAGGGCTTGACGTGCCAAACATTTCTGAGGTGAATGAGCTGTAATTATTGGATTAGTGGGCAGTGGCCGAATGATACCATAGCCATTTGACCACAGCTGGTCAGCCAGTGTCCCAAATGGGTATTGCTGTAAATGTATGGTGCTCACCATAGAAACAATGGGATTTTCCCATGGATATGAGATGCAATGCATTTCTTAGTACTGTAATTATATACAAATATGACATCTCTGGTTTATAGTGAATTGATTGCTCAGCTTATGTTGTATTTGGATGATTAGAGGGGCCCATCGATATTCATTACCATAATCTAACTAGCCTTCAATAATTACATTTACAACTTGAACAGCACAGAGGGAATAAATTCTGTCTGTGCTAATATACCCACCCTTCCTTCTGTGATACTAAGAAGGTACACATTATGACCTACCTCAATGCATTTATCAATAAAATGTTAACATATTTTATTAAAAGTTTAATATATACTAATAAAGATGAAGCCTCACAAGTATAAGTCGTTTTATACCCGCCTACCAAACCACTCGTCTCATATCAAATCTTTGTTTTACTAATTTCATTGTTATGACGTGACCCAATTTTTCAGATCCCTCCTTCTCTAACGTCTTTCAAATTTGACAGCACAATTGTATCAATGGCATATTAGCTGGAGATTGACATGCGCCGCACGACTGGACCCACTCCATTCAGGCATGCTTACAGATCCAATAGCTTTGATTGACCCCGATGTACGCAACTTGCATGAAAAATATAGTGGCCGAAATCGTGATGACAAAGCGATGAACTGTGAGGAAAATGACCGGGTTAAATTCATCGTTACGTTAGCTGTATATTTCTAATAAAAATTATCATTTTGGCGCAGGTGTAATAGAAAAAACATAACACTGGTAACGAGTTAGGATTTAATTTATCTCCAAATTATTAGTATCTATTACAACTTACTCTTAAGTAAAATTTAACAATTGTTTCATTTTATTCTCTTTAAAAATCTCAACTTTGTGCTAATTTTAGATAAACTAGTTGTATAAATTTGACTAAAAAGTCATTTTTTCTAGCGTAGATGGGACAGTTTCTCCGATGTACCTTCAACCTGGTAGAAAATATAGTATTTTACGTCCTCGAGAGATTGATAATGCGCACGTCAATCACACTAATGCAATTATGACAAATGTCAATAGCAAATAGAAATGATTACTTTCCGTTATGTCGACAAATATCACTATTTGACAGGAGATAAGCACATCCTAAACACGATTGAATGAGATAGTTTGATGATGAAAACAGAGCGAAAAACCACATTAATAATATTACACGTATCTGATTCCTAGTATTCATTTACAACCTTTAGATCAATGGATTGTGCATCGTTTCTTTACACAGATTGCACTGATGACAATGAAATAGATTCTTTGTATCAATAATACTATACCACAGATGAAAGATATAAAATGAAAGTCTAATCCTATAAAAACAAACTGACAGTCGAATTAAACTGGTTGTGAATGGAAAACGATCGAAAAATGGCCTTATTTCGTCGGCTGTTTTTATAAAAACAAACAAATCTGTACAATTTTCTTTCACTGTAGGCATTCTGTGAAACGGTATTGTTATTAAATGCCTATCGGTACATTTCATTCTTGTTACCTTCCGACAAAAATAAAATTATTCAAAAAACCACTCAGCTGGAAATATGTTGGGTTTTTTTTTCTTGACAGACCGTTCCCGATTAGTTACACATTTAAATGTAGTTGTTAAGGAGTTCTTTAAAGAACAGTATGTTAAACATTTCAACATAAATATATATGACCTCTGTGGTATAAACTGGCATAATGCTATTGGGTGCGTTTCCCGATGGCGATAAGTACGGATAAAATGGTGTCCGTTTACTGGATTTACTTTTAGATACATGTATATATTTTTAGAGTCAGCGCTACATGGTCTTTCTCAACTTTAAATGCCCTTATTAACAATTTAGAGTGTGTATTTTTGTATATGTATAACATTACAACTGTATGAAAAATGACTGTGTATATACCGAGAAGAACTCGTAAGTTGTAAGAACTTGGCCCCAATCTCTCTTCGTCATTTGGGTCAATAAAACTAAGTTTAAAACAAAACACATATATATCGTGATCGAAACAATTTATTTCACTATGTCGTCAATGGTTCGCAGCTTTAATTCTGCTTTAACTATAATAAAGAACATAGTGCTGCTCTAACAATGTAGTGAGTAATAGTTTGTCTATTCTAAGGTAGAACTCCTACTTCAATGGATAGGCAATTTGGTGACAGTCGTATATAAAGATACCATAACGTACCATACACAATCATGTCTCAGAATTGTGAACCAACTTGATTAACTCAACATTGTGTCAGCCTGTGCCAACTTAGTTTGGGTTCCCCCCTCAACAGGAAACCCCCACAAAGTGTACGAATGAAACACTACTTATAATAGTAATTCTTTATGTCAGACATTGTTCATATGCAGAAAGGAGGAGAGTGAATTCAAATGTACATTAATACACGAGTGTTTCAACAAATTCAAGGAGTACTTCAGTTTGTGTACTGGTGAGTGCAACAAGTTTAGTTCTTATGACGGACAGCCCATGGGCTGGAAAACACACCAAGTTATTGAATGCCAGATAAATGCGTTTGTTCTGTTAAGGATTAGCATTATATGACTTAAACGCGCTACTCTGTACCAAATATTAAACCAAGCGTGATAAACTCACATTGACTATGCATTCCTTACAGTCTACAAAGCCAGTCAAATTAATCATATGATTGTAACCAAAAGAGACATGTTGTGTGAACGGTTAGTCTTAATATTGGATATTACTAAATACAAACGTCGAAGAATGAGTCGTTAGGCATACAGACATGCTATGTTTATCAATGGAAAGGAAATTCCATCGAGACAACAACACGCAATATAATATCGGATCACGACTATAGGATCAAGCTCTTGCTATTCCAGCATTAACCATAGGGACATGATAACATGTACATAACACATTTGGGACGACGAATTCGTTGGAAATTGTCCTTGATTTAATGTCACTTTAATGAGATATTCTATAGCAATGTGTCTGGGGGAAAGATGTTATTATTAAGACTAAACCTAATTGGAATTGAAGAACACATATTCTTGTCTTTGTCTTTTTCATAGAGACGTATTTTATATTGAACCGTTCAGGCAGTTGCTCGTTTTTTTATATTTGAAATCTTGTGAATAGATTTCGGCGTTTTGTGAAGAAGATGTTTTTGGTTTATTAGTCCTTGGGGATCAACTATAATTAATTATTTATATGAAGTTTTATCACTTCAAATTATAACACGACAAAAGTTTCAAATATTTGTGTTGTCATAACGGAAGAAAACGACCAGGAAGATAAAAAAAAAATGAATGTTCAATGATTAGACAATAATGGTTATAGGATATATATTAAGCAGTCCTGTCACAAGCACGCAATTGATTGATTCATTGACGGATCGATCGATCGATAAAACATGATTGGTTGGTCTCTAACGGCGTGTTTAAGGGTGCTTCTCCTTAATAGCGGCGATTTGTGGAATCCCCTGAAAGATTTTAAGTTGGCGCTAACACAAATATTAACTGTCTTTTGTTGTGTTTCAAGAGCAATGTTCTCCATTGTAAAAGGCATGGTAGCTTTGGTTGTGACATAGTGCCAGATATGACTGTGAGCATCAAGTTATAGCAACAACAACAATACTTTATATCTAAATTAATGGAACAATTCATCAGGACTAATTCACACATTTCAAGCTGTACCATTGTTTGTTTGCCGATAGTTTACTTTCCTGCTCACTGTGTTAGGAAAGGTTGCGGTTACGTCGCAGTAGATCCTACGTTAATGTGAGTCTTATTCTACACAAGATAATGGTAATGACAGAAGCTAGAGCAAGTATTTTTTAGAAATGGAAATAACGCATGCGCCCATTCTTCTTATATATTTTGAATACATGCAGAGAGAAAGGTTAGCTTGCCTCCACAGGCTGGGTTACAGGCCCAACACTACCGACTGAGCTACAGAGTCTCACGTCTGAATGATAGTTATTGAGTCTTTAAGATACCGTGAGGCATTCTAATCGTATTTTGAAGGTTAAATCTTGATAACTTCATTCATGCAGCCTACATTGTTGGGGATATTTGAATGCCTCAGCGGTGTCAATGTTGAAGGCTGAGCATCGCGTTGATAGTTTGTCAAACCCAGGTGTTTAACTAGAAAGCACTCCAAACCCAAACGATATAGATTCCCCGTTAAGAAGACCGTTATAGTAGAATCCTTAATTAAATCCCCGATGCCAATTCCTGGTTCACTTAAATCTTAAAGGATTGTTCTTTAAGGGTTACCTTACATGTATATTTATACTATCCTGTCTACACCAAGGCAGAAGTGTACAGGGATTAACCCAGGCCAGCTAGTGGTGTGAGAGTATTTTAGAGAAAATTAATGCTAGAATGTGTAGATGTCTTGTCGGTTGAAATCCATCCTGGACTCGAACCCACGACTGTCAGAATTATGCTTAGATTCTAGGACGGATTTCAATCCAACTAAATTGCTTGAACTGGAATCGGTTTAAATTAAGAAAGTGCTATCCCAAAATAGCGAAAATACTGTTTATACTCACTTTCTAAACATGAAATCATAAATTTCTAGTTTTTAAAAATGTTTGGTACTTGTATCCAGTGTTTGAAGGAAGAACAAGGGCAGCGCTGTTACACACACCGGATCATTCGGGATATCTTTAGTACGTACTTCCATAGAACTAGTTTGCAAGATTGGTTGTATTGAATTGGTATATAATAAACAAATTTACGTCCTTGTCCGAAAATATTCCCATATTGTCTTCTAAACAACTTTTCTGTTGATAAAATAGAACCCAGAACAGCTATATATTATTTGTAATAAAAGATACATTTCCTTCGCTCGCACAACACTATAAATAAGTGAACTGTACTCTATTATGATTTCATACTTAATTTAGGAGCAGATACGAGTCATGCAGCCTGTACATTTTATTGACCATAACATTTTACTTGGGAATAATGTGTTGCGTGTATAAAGAAATGCCTTGTGTGGGTAGAAAATGATGCATCTTTTCATTTTATCGATGACAGGCGAAATACCTGTCACATAAGATTAACATCTTAAACTCAGATGGCTGAGTGATTATTTTAAGTACATTAATAAATCATACGTCCGCGATCTACAACAAGCATATGTGAGTCTAGATTTCATCACTTGATAAAGTAATGCAAGCAACATTATTTTATTTTATTTTTACGTGTGTATCAAAGATCGATGTTCTGTTTGTCATCTCTTTGATGGTACATTATCCAACATTGACATAACGTTTACTGATTGCTCTCTTGTATACACACATATACCTTGGCCATTTCCCAACATACATTTTTTTGTTCCTAGCAATATTAAACAGGACGACTACATCAGTAGGATTTCATCCGGAAAAAAACATCTTTTGTTCTGTATAACAGTAACAGCAAGCCGTTTAATGTACTCAATTTGACCAGGATTGGTTGGATATGTTCCAACTTGCCATGGCAGTCTGTTTAACAAAATATATTTAATTTGTTAGCTTATGGTTGAATTAAAGTGTATGATCTGCACATAAATAAAATTAAAGAACACTTATCGTCCTTACAACATCAACAAAATGTTTCAAGAATTCAACACTTAATGTCATCCTTTATAAAAATGAATACCATTGATTTAAAAACAAATTTTTCAAACACCTACGGATATATTTAGAATAACCTCCAAAGTGTACTTTAACCATTCTGAACACAACATGTTATTGCAAAACAAGAACTATGTGTTTTACTAAGATGCATATCAGGCTTTCGCGAGATTTCAATGGGAAAATTACGTTAACCCCCAGTTATACTCCGTGCATTTCAGAGAGTTGCGTCACATCCACAACTCGGTTGGGTTCACGAGCCTTCCCCGGGTTATCCCGTCATACTTCCCAAAGAGATTCTGAAAGCGCGTGAACTTTTTAAGTGGTCAACTAAAAATGGAAGTTTGAACCGAAAGCGAAACCTTATAACATATATTTTTAATTCTGTAATTATTGGGTGGCCGTCATGATTAGTTCAAAAGATAAATATTCAGATATACCCCGGGCATAAAACTATTTCCACTCGATAAGAGAAATCTGAAAGATTATTATTTTAGTTTTGGTTCGAACCAAAACGTTCCTTCCTATTAAGTGATAACGTTTCCACACAAGTAAAAAGTCGACAGTTGATTTTTTCATAGCGTTGCTTAGTGCTTAATGTGATTCAATCACCATGGATTGGACGCACGCGGCCGTGGATTAGTGGTTAGCGTGTGCTCTTATTATTCCTACATTGATGTACTGATGTCACACGATATGGCTCCGGTAATGGCGGGGTGGTTTTATGAGGAATCCTTCCAGGTTGTACAACTTAATTAGGCATGCAGCAGTGTGAAATGGATAATCCGTCATCATATAAGTGAAATGCCCCTGGATACGACGCTAAACTCCTACCAAACAAACAATCCTGGTCGAGGCCGCTTGGGCCAGACTTTGGTCATAGTATCCTCGCAAAAGGGGCCCATACGTTCCAAAGTCGCATCCATAGAATACAATATTAATTTTTCAAATACTATAATCAATTTTTTATGTTTCGTTTGCGGTAAAACTTTGTTTGTGACAGGACAAATACAGGCCCATACAAAGGCATTACTACCATATCAACTTTCTGTTCCTCTTTGGATCAGAAAACACCAAGACAACAGAAATCTCTCCCACCACCCGCGGAATTAAATTTAAATTGCTCTGGCATGTAACTATTTAACTAATACTTTCCGTCGGGCTACATTTTAATAATTGTCAGAGGTATATTGCGAGCGTATATCTATGGAAGCTCATTGAGGACACTCGCTTTCTCGGGCACTCGTCCTATAATAAAAATAAGGCTTAAGCTCAAAATTTAAAATGTAAATGTCGTGGTTTTCAATGCCTTTATGTGAAAGACAAGGGAGCATAAACTTTAAACAAAACACTCTTAATTGTTTAAACCTGTTTTTGAAGGCGAGAGAGCAAGTGGACGCTATGAGATTCCATACGCAGCGGAAAGCAGATTTGGATAGATATACTATAATGTAAGTTTAGGTGATCCTAGATCAACGGAGGTATCAAAAGGAGACAACAAAAATACCTAACTAAAGGCAAACGGAAAAGAGGTGAGAACATTTTTTCGCCTATGTGGAAATCTTCCCACTGAAACCTTTCCACTTCCCATTAAAACTCGCCCTCTGGCTTAGGGCAGTTTGTTAAAAAGAGTGGCAATGCTGTCTTTACATAGCACTTGAGGAAAATTAACTTTCCAACATTATAGATAAGCTTCACATCTTGGTTGTGCTCGTGTCAATTATTGCTGCAATACACCGCCGTGATATAAGTGAAATACCTTTAAGCATGACGTAAAACACCAATCAATCAATAAATCCACTGAAACTGTAAGGCTTTTATCCATGTTTAAACATTTTTTACTGATTCAAAGGTTTTTTTATCTGGTAGATAACTAAAAAAAATATTATATTCTGGAGATTTTCGGTAAAAGATCCAGAAACTGACAAAAATAACTTTTAAGAAAGAGTTATAATTGTTTATATCGCCTACGGGCCTCGGTACAAAAACTAAGTACAAACCCGTATCATGCGTTTCCTATTTCTAGGGTGTATAGTTGATAAATGATAAGTATTTTTTTTAGCTAGTCAACACAAGGATGTAGTTCAATGCATATTCTCGTATTCGCTCAATATTTTACAGTACACATTAAACATGTTAGTTCGACTTGTGCATACAGTCAATTATTCAGGTTGGTAAACAGTAAAGGTAATGCCGGATGTATGGACATCCTTCAATTATCCTAATAAATTGGATATATTATAGCAGATGTTCATACACAGATATCATTTCATATCTTATACCAATCGTGATTAATAAAATCGACAAATTTCTATATGAATAGAAAGCTTTTGTTCGTCAATATAACAGCGCAGAAATATTGAACCCGTGGTGCTTGATTTTATTGCTCTTTATTTTGCTGGGAATTATTTTCATAATATGTATAAAGAGAATCGATGAGTGAATGCAGGCGTACTTAGTCACACATGGCCGCTAAAAGTAGTAACGTTTTTCTTGTTTTCTTGTCTCTATATTACTGATAGTAATGCCTGTTATTTGAGTTTATCATACATTCTGATCCTGCATTAAATCAAATACACGCCTCTCTCGTGGATCGAACAGGGGAACTCTCTGAGGCGGCTAGCAACTGAAACACGGATATATTTCTTCACATACAGCTTGACAAACAGTCATAAAACAGAGATCTTTTAAAACTCGAAAGCTACATTAATAAATAAATATATTTGCCTATGTAAGCATAATCTTTTATTGTACACAGTCTGTTATAATAATAAGAATAGAATATTAGTATTTACGCTAAGTATTACCCTAATATAAAAAGGATTTTTTTTTCAAAAGCACTGATTCAAAACATCAAAATTATATCAAACGTAATTAATTATATTTTTGCGCGCAAGTTGATAGTTGATCTATTTATTTTAATAAATGTTAATTTCTTTTGCTTGACTATTTTATAAATCCAACAACGTACAAGTATAATCATAAAACTTGATAAGGGTCCATGCTTATTACTCCGCGCACATAAACATAGCCATTTGTAACTTCTGCATTTAAACAAAACACTTTTATAGCATTCTAGCAGTTTTATAAATTTGGTTTTATTTTCAGAACAAATCGTTTAGTTTATTTGGCACGATATCTAGAACCTGTTAACCCTTCGTGTGGCGTTAGGATTGCAGATTAAAGGGAACAGGCGTTGCTAATATATCGCCTCAGGATTGGCAATTTAGTTCAATTCGATTCTTGGTCAAGACCCAGCCTAGATGAAAGGAACAGCCGTTGTAAATAACACGTACTGGGGCATTTTCTTCACTAGATCGATGCTTACATAATGATCTGTTGGTAATGTTTCTGCGGAATTTTTATGTTTGGATAGAAATGGAACAAGGTCACTGGCATCTGGTAATGTGATATTAAAGAAAAACTACACTGTATTTAGAGCTCGGTTAAACGCAATAAAAACATCCATTACTCAGATTTACTTTAAAAACTCAACTAAACACGACCTCGCCATTTTCGGGTTCTGTTATTATACACGAAGGAAGAATCCCGTTCAAAAGTTAGCTGGGTTGCATTTTTTTTATCAAATCGATTTTTGCATCGTGCTTTTTTTTTTCTTGTTAACGTGTTACTGTTAATTTCCAAGCTTTTATCGTATTTGTTAAATTAAATGCAAGATGCAAACTTTAAACACCCTTTTAACAACCTGTCTGTGTTTAGCTGCCTCGAAAAGCAAAATAGTAATTCTAGTACTCCATCCATTGAACAGAAGATCAATTTGTGGCTAATGTTACAGTTGGTATTTTTTAAAAGACAATTTTAAATTCAGAATCATAATTAATACGTTTTGGTTTAAAATTTATTGTCGCTGTCATAATGCATAATTTCTTAACAAATTATTCTTGTAAAAAAAGCTACTGGCAATTGTCAAGTGTGATTTGTATATATGCATTATATGCAATATAGATTACTTTCCTGTGTTTTCTACCTATATACCCCCTTCAGCATATCTTTATGAATAACACTGTATTGCAATCGTGAATTGTGTTCTTGACCACATGTTAACACCAGCGTGTCCATATGTGCATTCAGATAGAGCTTTATGCAGGTGGAACGCTCGAGTGATAGAATTTAGTTAGCTTCATTGCGGCATCTTGGCCAGGACTTATCAGATTCGAGTTTACACCTCCCCAGTAAATTAGAATGTAAGTACCACTTAAAATGTTAGCGAAGAGAAGCCCCTAGGTTGTTATATAACAGCTTTGCTATGTAGAGGAAGAGACTAGGCTATTGATTTTGGCGCAGTAAAGACGCTTTAGCCGGGTTTGGGAAGAAGCCTCGGGCTGGAAGAAACAATATGACAGTCTATGTTGGTTAACCAGAAAAACAGATTAGGTTGGTTCCTATGAATTCGGTTCAAGCCTAAAGCCAAATTCCTAGAGTATTCTATTGGAAACAGCAAAAGTGACAGTCTAGAATACACACCAACACCTCCAGACATACAGCGTACCTATTTGAAAAAAGAAAATTAGGTTTTGTACATCTAACCGTGTACGCTGTGGTCATATATACTTGCGTTTTTGATTTCATACCTATGTGTATTGTTTGAATTTTATACCACTTTACTGCGATGTCTCATGCAAAAAACAAAAACAAAAGGAAAATTAAAAATATTGAATCTTTAGACCGTCTCCAACCAGTTGGCAATTTTTCTACCGAATGCAGCTTTCACAGTACAGCTTCTTTATGCATCAAAAAATGGGTGGCCACGTTGGTGATCTTCAGTCTTTTCATTTTTTTATTATTTCATCTCTTTTTTATATAAATAATAACCAATTTGACGGTCTACATTTTTACATAAATAAACAATCGTTTTAAAGCACAGCGCGTAACAGAAAACGCATAGCATAGTGTTGATCAGTAAATTGGTATTATACTCATTTGCATATTGTTGTGGTGAAATACAGACGATATTATATGTGTACAACTACTGCTTTCCTTCGCTTAAGAGTCAAATAAAACATGGATGTTGATGTTACCCATCAACTATTACGTTATAGATTTACAGTCGAGGCCAAATTATACGGGTTCAGTTCTAAAAACAACAGTCATAAATTTTGATTAGGTTGGCTATCTGTCTGGTGGTATTGGATTGTGGTAGCGAGTATCGGGAGCATGAAGGTAATCCTTCTTCAAACTCTGAGTGGAATATAACCGGGCTGGCGAGGGCTCTTACACGCTCTAAATGAGACTGTAGTGAGAGAACGGTAGCCCTATCAGGAGCACCCTTTGTTAATTGGTTTACCAAACTCTGATAAGTTTCCCTCTCAAACAGAACCGTGTTAAACCGAGCCAATGAGTAATTTCACGCGGTTCACTTGCTCATCTCGCCTATTGCTATCATATCAAAACATCCACATCATCTAATACAAGGCAGTTCTCTGGCACATGTGTGACTCAATGTACTGAATTTGTGTGGTATTCAGTGGATAGCCATCGTTATTGAATTTGAGTTCAGATATGTATATTAATCTAGATTATTTAAGCGGCATTTAGAAGTCGAAAGTACATAAAAGATGGGAAGACTTGGAATTGAGAACAACTTCTTAGTGTATTGGATACTGCGTTTGTATCTCATTCCAGATGTCGTTTTAAAGTATATGAAATTAAGTATTTTTTGTATACTTAAAAACGATCTCTGAAATGATATAGAAACGTAGTTTATCCATATTTTTCTATTATATGCCAGTGTCACACTGGCACACATTTCTATTATATGTATATGTATATGTATATATATTTATTAATTTACAGTATATTATTCAGTATAGTACTGTTAGTCCATTGGGAGTCAAATTAAACTAAATCAAAAGTTGTTACGAAAGAAAGAAAATTGCCAAGAGGCACAATGAATTATCTATTTCTAACTGTAAAAGAATTTGGCCATGTATTCAATTTCCGGTTTTGTCAAATTTATCAATTCTTCCAAGAACAAAAATATGAATGAAGTATTTTTTAGTCTCATAACAACACAAATATGGATATTTGATTACGTTAAGGAGCCTATCGCTACTTTTCTGATTCTTAATAATCGCTCGTTAATAAAATTACAGAACAAAGGCTCATAACATCAACCAGACTAACGATTTCAAATGTTTTGGGGATACATCATCGCGGATATAAAATTGGAATTGGTCACCGTGAACTATTCGAAGTGTCAGAAACACAGTCCTGGTTCAATTATCTCGAAATGAGAAACGACATGATATTGTCCTTGTCCGCAATTATCAATGCAGACAAGGTCATGCAAAGAATGGGAGAATTTTATCCAATACAATATCCAGAAAAAATGGGGATCTTACTCCCAAAGGAACGTCGGCACTCGCATTATCAATACACACGTGCAATGGACAGTAATCAAACACATCTCTATTCGGCCAAATTGTTTCGCTACTTCGATGTCCGGTCGGTTTGCTTTGCTTAGTGGATAAGCTGGAAAAACTTTGAAATACAGCTGAAAATACGGATAAACAAATGCTGAGGTAATAGACGTTGGACACTAGTACAGTAATGAGTGATCAGACTTGATGAAACCAGTTATCTGAAATTGGTCCTGCTATCTAGTGTGGCAACCCAGTCAGGAGTCAAGAGCTCTAGATTTTGTATGTCAACAATAATAAATGGAAAAATATAATTGCTTACGCGGCTCTAAGTACAGCTGTCCGAATTTAAATCAATGATTATCTTTCTGTTTGGCCTCTAACTCTATAATAATAATGCTATTATAAATATTTTTGCTAACGTGATTGTTTACTATTAATCTATCGCTCTCCATATATAACTTAGGTCACCAAGGCAGGAACAGATTTCGTAGCATATGGTCGTATAGACGCGCTAGTCCTTTAATATTGGTCATACAAAAGTACAAATTATTACATTTAAAATGTAATCATTTAAAAACATTTTCTAAATGTGCCTAGTTATGTACTTTCGTTCATATCGGATTGAAACACCATATTTGACAATGACCAACAAAAGAATTGGAAAACAAGCACACACACGAACGAGGGCTATTCAACGACATCACAGGCCATTTTATTACTGTTTGAATAAGCAAGGAGATATTTGACCATGGCAAATCGAGTTCAAGTAACCTCCCCTTCTCCACTAAAGGATAAAGTGCTATAGGAGACTATACCGTTGCCTGGCAAGAAGAACATCCGATCCTCCAAAACAAAAATCTATATTTTATTATACGTGTATAATTTGTACTTTTGTATGACCAATATTAAAGGACCATATGCTACGAAATCTGTTCCTGCCTTGGTGACCTAAGTTATATATGGAGAGCGATTGATTAATAGTAAACAATCACCTTAACAAAAATATTTATAATAGCATTATTATTATATTTGATGGAGAACCCAGTTCTGTGGCTGCACCAGTCTTTGAAAAGTTACGTCATGCACTTAGCCAGCCTCGTCTTGATTGGTTAATCGATCATCCACGACGATACTTGATACAATATACATACGCACATTTTCTACAAGGCATGTGTAGGCCTCGTTGCAGTGTAAGCCTCGTTCTAGTGGTTAATCCAAGCGTTTACAATTGATAACATAAACCCAGTGTATACTGATAGGGTAGTGATGAAAGCCGTCGTAGCTGAAACTGAGATTGCGTCACGGTTTATTTGTGACCACAATATTTTGACAACAGTTTATTGGATCACTTGACAATATTATGCCTTGTCAGTAAAATCAGAACATCAGAACGCAAAGAGGACTGATTCAGCTAGTGTCAGTGTTTGAGCTTGTCTCAAAATGATATCATACGCCTCTAAAGGACAGAATAATTTACATTAACGCACTATTGTTCTGTTTGCATCTTATCAATATCTGTATCATTGATTCTCAACTATAATCCAGTAGCATGTTGTTAACTAAATTGAGTTCATGTTATAAGTATTACGAAACCACCGGCCTTTTGAATTCACTTTTAAAAAGGTATTTGATAAGAGTATGATAAAATGGACTATATATGTACAACAGCACCATGCCCCGCTTTACCATACCACCATGAAAGCCGTATATGAATATTGTAAAGACTTAGAAGCTAGCACAAGGACAGCCGTTTGGAATTGATAAATTTCCCTTTTGACAAAGAGATGGTGGTTAGTGGTCTGGAATCAACGATATGGACTTCCTGCTTAAAATGACATAAATCCAGCCGCGAATCACGACACTGACAGATTCTGGGTTTCTATAAGACTAAATAGTCCAGTTCTTTGTCCGGGACCCGACCTGAAGTCGGACAGATATCGCTCAATCCGTTTTGCAATCATCCCTTGTAACTGGTGGTTGAGTGGTGATGAATCTGTAGTTCATTGTTAGCACACTCTCTCAGATTATTTATTGTCCTTCCATTTATCTAGATAATGGTAAATCAGATTGAACATGGACAGATATACATTTACTAAAAGAGAGGGGTCATCCGAATCCGTTTAGTATGAGAGATATGGTCATAACTTATTGGCTATTGTGGCTGGTACTGCTATCTGTTGACGTCAAAATTACGATAATAGCGTAGGGCGTAGTTTTATCGTTGTAGGATAAATTCTTGTCGCCATAAATCAGAAAATACTTTCAACCTATAAACCGTTGTCATAGAACTGCATTGACTGAAATACAGCCTAACCGAAATTAAGACCCATAAATCGTGTCCAGACAATAGTGGTGCTATTAACATATGTCATCACTGGTTATATTACTATTGGAACTAACCAGGAATAGAACTTGCTGATTTTTGTACGCGTTCAAACCATGAACATTTTTATCACATGTTTGCTTCGATACGTTAATGGGAAAGAGATTTCCTGAAGCAACAAGCTGGCTCTACAAAATCCTTCGATGAAAGGGAGATAACCCTGTCTTGACAGAACGAGATTATGTGATAGTTGTGAGTATTATAGTACACCCAGTATGTAATTTATAAAGCTTTACGGTATTATAAAGATAAAGCAAAAACCAAATTGACAAATCATTGGCATGTGGATTTGCTAGAATCAATCGCAATAAAATGATTAAATAATCAGTTTATAGACTTAGTTGTAAAGTCGCATGCGAGGAGTTGCCTTTAACTTCACAAACACAATGGCTTCACCAACTGTCTAATTGTCGAACTTGTCTCCAATGAAGTCCTGCAAATAAGAAAATCCCGGGGAAAACTTGGCGATAACAAGATTATTTTGTAGTGATTTGTCGACACCTGGTAAAGTGCGGTTCTCAGCTAATAACAGACATGACTATCAAAATAGCGTCAGTGAGTATCAACCACTACCCTTACATATGTACCTTAGTATATACTTTTAAAATACTGTTATCAGCCAATACAGTTTGTATATTTTGCTTTGCTCTATATTTTTTGCACCTATCAGTATGTCGGTCTTAACTATTTTTGGCTGTTTCATGGTGGCCAAAAACATAAAATAAGTTTTAAAATGTGTGATAATCTTTTTCACTATCCATTCGCCCAATTAAACATTTACTATCATCAACATACCAACAACTTGTATATAATCGTAAATAGCAGTCACTGGCATTAAAATGACAGCCTTCAGTGGAGTGGATTCTACTAGAGCGTGACAGGGTCCCAGGGTAGGCCTTATTAATTAACGCCTCGTTGAAAACTCCGCCTTTTGTAATCTGGTGGCATTTCGCTGGCAGTCTGCATGGGAATCGGATCAATATGGGTAATTGGAAGTTATTGATAACATTCTAATTCAAAGAAAATCGAACAGGTGATTAAAAGCCCTTCTTTCTTCAACAGCGGATCAACGCCGAGACTGTTATAGGAAATCTCATCGGAGTCATGTAAAATATGACCATACAACCGATAAGATGGTGAAAAGGCAAGACTCACCTACGTCACTCGCAACTTATTGGGTTCTGGAATTCAATAACATTTTTACGTCCTGGGTATTGCATTGGCAATTTCCGCCAAGAAAGTCCTCTAGATATACAAAATGCACCACGACTCCACCGGCGTGGGAACACGCCATCGGCGTTAGAACGCACACATTTTTGTATAATGAATTCTACTAAATCTATGTCAAAAGTAGTTTACAAAAAAGCCATGGTTTGGCAAAGAACTCAGGAGATCGTTCGCTATTAAAATAGCATCTATTGTGAAAAAATGTAGAACAGGAAGGCCTTTTGGCTTTGATTTATTTTAATGAAACAATAAGTTTATTTATGTAACCATTTCTCTCATTATTGGACTTGATGCGTACGCATCACCTACTTAACAATGTTCCGTTTCTAGTGCCCCTTGACTTTCTGGGTATGCATACATTTAAATGTAGTTTGAATATGTTGGTGTATACAATCTATCAAAGCAGTATGCCAGATTCTATAACACAACATAGCATATTCGAAAAATGTGGTCAAGTTGGGTAACTGCACTTACCGCTGCCCTGTGATGAGGTGGAGACATAGAGAAGAAGAAGTGATAGGACATCCAGGGTCGCACTGCCCGGAGTCATCATTCCGCTCTATCTGCAAAATACAAAATTACATAAAGGGAAATCAAAACTGGATAGAAATTGGTATGTTTTTGCGCCTATCCATGAAGATAATGCTGGATCTAAATGTTAACATTATAATGCGCATTCGGAATACTTGTTTTAAATCAATGAAACATTTGATATAGAAAGTGAAACCTTACTTAAACAACCTAGTGAAGTACCAGCAGATGTCATGATACTATAGATTGGTATAGTTATTGCCACCACTTTCTTTAATTAACTTCAATCGGTCTATACAGTTTCATGGCAGGCTTACTTGCATTAAATTTGTTTTTATGAAATATGACATGTGTACCGTTATTATTCCGACAACTTTATGGGGCGGGAGTTGTGTGTATCAGCTCATCTGAAGATTAGTACGGTATTCCCTAACACTTTTCAACAGATGACAGTGTATTTATTAATGAGTTAGGTCCAAGATTACACGCATTTCACGCACTTTCTCGAGTTACTTGTCGTGTACGGCCAGTCAGCCAAAATGTTATCGTTTACGCCAAGTGATGTTTTACCTATAGAACAAATGAGAATAAAGCCAGCAGTACACCGTAATGTAATTAACACTCTTTTTACAATACCTATCAATATCGTCTTATGTATAGTAAAGAATACAGGATTGAATTATTGGGCCAACAGCATATACCATGAACTAATACCGGCCGAATTCAGGTTATATAATTCACACCACTATATGTGGTCTACAGTTGACCGATCGCAGATTCACGATATACGTTAAACGGATTGTAAATATAGGCATACATGAGTCTGGTCTAATATCTTCCTACATTACTCTTCAAAATCACAAAATGCGTCAACAAATTCTAGACCATGTTTTAAAAGAAGAAGAAAGGAAATTAACTCTGTCTATCAGTTCCATAGAGGAACATAAGACGTCCAATACTATTATATGGATAACAACTTATTTCGTTATGAAAGTAACTGATACCGACATTACGGTGCACAAATATGAACTAACATTTAACTATTCCCTAAACACCAATACCGTTCGTGTGTAGCATATACCACAAACACTGCATACAAACGTCGTATATATGCTTTAAATTGTCCATGGCTGGTCGTGACATTCGAAATATGTTGAGGTTTTTTTCTCACTCAAGAACGGCTGTAACAGATTTACTCTTAAAATTACCAGGGTCGTCCCGCTATATAGGCGGGTCGATCTTGGACAAAGAGAAACCGTGAGTGGGTGAATTGCCTGCTAGACTAGCTTAACCCAGTCATCTGACAGTCACATCTTATTTAGTTTAGTTTCATGCACTATATATGTCGACTTTTAACAGTGCCTCGCTTTGAATTGTGTAATAGTAGAGATTTTGTTTATCTAAATATTACTATAATGACACCATTGCAAGTATCTATTAGAGTTTGATTCGTTAACTCATCTCTTCTTCATCATACGGTTAACTATCAATAAAGATGTTTCTGTATCTAAAAGGCAGTCTGTGATGTTCTGTATTTGTGCCCGTCGTCATATAAGTGAAATAACCTTGAGTACGACGTTAAACACCAATCAAACAAACAAACAATCTTGGTTAAGGACTCTAGTCAGGAGTATAAAATAAGTTCATTATCTTTTCGTGGCTTTTGCGGCTATTTCCAATGCATGATTATATACACATACATTTGGAAAGCAGAGGACTTTAACATTCTAAATATAATGTCATATAATGATTCATTTTAGTTAATAATGCAATTGGCAATTAATAAAAAAAAACGTAACACAATTTTTAGCCTGACTTACTGTTAACACTTTCGCTCTCGATACTTGCATTTGTTCTAATTTGCCTTGAGTAGTGAATTATTTTGTTAACAAGACATTCTCCTGTAAGTTAAATAATGGGTTTTATATGCATTGTATGTTTGTAGGCAGGAGTTAATGCTCAGTGGAATTCGCTTTTTTTAAGGGGGGAGTGACGTAACGGTGATCGTTATTGCCATACAAATAAGGGGAGAATACTCTTTACTGGCTCTTAAGATTGTCGGGGGTTATCTCCCGGGGAGACGGGGCGTTGGGAGTTTCATTCACCCCGGTCCGTAACAGCTGTTCCAGAGCCTGATTGAGTTTAGCTGTAAGACTGTCCGACAAATTTTTACCAACTCGGGATGTTTTACAGCAGCAATGAGTTGGGTGGCAATTTCAGAATAAATCAAAGGGTTTAGAGGGGAACGGGTACTTACAGCTTCTTCGACCATGTCCGACTCACATGTTACACTTTGGTGGGCCATTTAGGCCTACTCCTAATTATTCTTGGGCTGCCTATTGGTTGTTGGTCAACTGCTTGTGCTTTTCTTGTTGAGAGTAAGCAAAAAAAAAATTAGTAGCTGGTAAAGATTGTTCAAATGATCTGCATACGTAACAGCAAACTGCAAGTTCACTGTGCACAATAATGAGGACGTCCTATGAGGTACAAAGCTGGCTGCTGTATAGCACAATGAATAGGGCTAATTCCTCCGTCTTAGCCTATCTAAACCCATGATGAAGGTTGGAAATTGATCCGCCGGTACGGCCTCTCAAAACATATATCCGATTTTTCTCTGCTTTTTTTGGGATGGAAAAATCACAATAATCAAACCCCTTCTTTCTTTTCTGACGTTTTAATATAGTTTTATTTGAGATTCTCGTCCGAGTTGACACGTATAAGTTATCTCCCTTTGCAATAATAAGATTGAAAACCGTCAAAAAAGAAATATTGCAAGTAGGTAAAAATACTAATCAGTGGTATCAGTGTACCTAGAAAAAATCACAGAAAAATCAGAAATAGTTTTTTTGAAGCCGGTCATAGCGGCCTATCAATTTCCAACTTTCACCATGGGTTAAGATAGGCGGGACGCAGGGCTAAGACGGAGGAATTAGGCCTATACATTATGCTAGCTGCTGTACTGGTTTGCAACTGTACATACACGAGATCAGGGCTTGCGCCGATCAGTTTAGGCGGGAAATGGACACGCTTAACCGTAGAATATCTTGACTGATTTCAAGCATGCAGGCTGTTCAGCTACAAGGAGCGAGTTGGTTGACGAAAGAAGACACATATTTCACTCAAGTAACATTTTTAAAATGCATTCCAAAGCAGATTACAAATTAGCAACCAACATTTGAACAGTTCTAAGATAACCAATGATTCGGAGAGACCGAGAATATGTCACAAAGTGCCATAATGGGGAGAGAACCTCTCACAGTTGCTTCTGTTGTATCCGCCATGTTGTCCGACACAAATATTAATACCGACACAAATATAAATATCTTCAGGACAAATAGAATTAACAGACAATCACAAAATAGATTACTAAATAAAATAATTACACAGAAATTCATGCACTTAAAAGGTGGGATGGAAAATGAAAAAGCTGCATAAAACACATTTAGATACAGCAATATCATAATACATATTTATTAAATAATCATAAACTGTGTAATTAAAGCTAAAAAATAGAGAATGTTACCCAGTGAATTCCAAGAGGAGTTTTTAAGTCATTGCCTATTAACAGATTCATGTATCTACATATGTATACACAAAGTTGTGACTAGTTTACAATGTTGCCATTTGACCCGGTCATCATAGGTCAATGACTTGTTTTCATACTGTAGCGGAATTGACACCTGGGAGAAACCACTACTTAACCGTTAATAAGATTAAGTTAATACATCTGCACAGGATCATTGAAGTTAGCGTGATTCTTACTTCAACCTGCGCGACCTCCCGTAATACAGATCGAACACTGGAAGTATCCTATGGTAGCGTGGAACTTCCCCAGTGTT
>JARFOD010078331.1:0-20187 GCA_031763545.1 Mopalia muscosa
TTGTCGTCCTGTATTTGTTGTGTCCTGTCTTTGTTTGTTGCCAGTGGTGTCAAGAGTGATTTCCTTCACCCATTGGGCTGGCACGTCATCATATAAGTGAAATACCCTTGAGTACCACGTTAAACCCCAATCAAACAAACAAACAAACATTTAAACTTAACTGGTGTTCATAATTTGCATAATTGTGTGAAGCTCCCACTAGCCACATGAAGCATGTTAATATATGGTGGTCAGTACAAGCTATATTCTTTGTGTCACTGGTAGGCTAAATATAATTCAATAAATAATTAAATATTCACGAAAAAAACCTTTATAGTAATGAGTTTAAGTTTATAGTGTATTATGTGGGATATAAGATTTTTAATTTAATGGATATTTCTTATCACATACCCTCTGCTAATGTTAGTAAGGTCCCAGAATTGTGTTACTACCTGCTTAGCTTGGGAGGAAATTATTTGTTCAACAAAAACTTAACATTTATTGGTGTATAAGTCTTACTATTTATTATTGCAACTTGCTATATAACCGTTATATAAATGAAAAGCACTTTATTACAGCTTTATATACCAGTGAAACAATCATTCTACAATTATCTTGGCTTCAACTTTATTATTAAAAGGAGAAATTTCCAATGGCTGGAGACAATATTTTGGTAGTGTAAAAATTTATGTTGTCTTGGTATGCTACTCCTCTTTTATACATAGGATCTGTGTATTCGGCTGTAAGTCTGTCCTCCTACGTCACTCAAAAGAAGTCAGCCGGCGGCGGTGGCTCTGTGGTAGGGAGTGCTCTTCCTGAACAGAACATGCTTCCATTTACATGCTTCGATTTACCGTTCACGGGTTTGATGGTTTTTGCGAGGTAGTGTACAGTGTCATATAAGTGAAATACCCTTGAGTACGACGTTACACACCAATCAAACAAACAAAAAAGTCACCTGACCGTTATACCCTTTTCTATTGGATAAAACTCTAACTGTATGCTTAACATGGCAATCATTAGGTACTTACGGTGCAAAAACTTTTTTTGAGTTAATGTTGTATAAACGCTTAAAGTTTATGTCTAGTATTGTACTACTCATAATGTGTACTTAAAAATAGAGAGAGACAAATATTACAGCGAAACTCTTTCAACTTAATATAATGTCAGTGTTCATGGCGGATGGTTGGAGGGAGCTTTCTTTTGGAACAGGAAGCCGATATGTCTGTGATGTATTTGTATTGCCCTGTGAATGTCCTGTGATGTTTTTGTTTTCTTTCACCCATTGGCTGGCAGGCTGTCATGTGAGTAAAATAATCTTTAGTATGGCGTTTAACACCAATCAAGCAAGCAAACCTATCTACTGTAAGGAGGGTATTACCGTCTAAAGAAGAGGAGTGCAGATTGCCAAGAGTGGTTATATGGAATATGATTTTTTTAACATGTGAATTTTGTTTTTTTCTATAATTGTCCAATTCTTTTTCTGTTAATTATATATTTTTTATAATCTAAGTGATGAAATAAATTAAAGTTTTGAAATTAATTGATTATTTCATAGTCATACGCTAAGTTTTATTCTGATGTGTGTCTATGATAGCTGTCATCTTGTAAAACCCAAAATGAATATAGATATTCCTATAATAGACAACCATTACTGCTTTAATAGTTTTTGCTCTGGATAAGTTCTTTCGTCAAATCCCTTCTTTTAGAATTTAACCTTTGAGTCTTCGTTTGTGAGTTCCCGAGTCCGACTACTGGACTATATACTGCTGTGATTTATTCCATGACAAGGTGCCGCTCACTGGTAAGAATCCTCTTGTCAACCTCACAATCCTCTTGTCAACCTCACAATCCTCTTGTCAACCTCACAATCCCACTGTTTTGTATTTAAGTTGGACGGTGACAGAAAGGAACGATCAGTCGCCATACCCTTCAGTACGACGTCGAACGACGATTTTCACTTGTGAAGTGAATGGGGATATATTTAGGTTTGGCTATTATCTTTCTGTTAACAATGACAGTTAGCTGGAGAGCTTCATCTGTCCTGGTGCTCCCTGATCAAATGAAAATACAAAGCAGATATGTTGCTTTTCTTTCAATGCAAATTTGCACCATTTCCGTGGCTGAATTGTCACACCCTGGGCTTGTTTGATATCATGTGACTTGTCATCGGTTTTGCGCTTAGTCATATAAGTTATATAGCCCGTGTGAGTGAAATATAATTATACTCTCTTAATTTAATCGATATATATATAAGTCAGTAAAATAACCTGCTAGCCAGAAACCAGAGTTCGAATCCTGGTGATGCAAGCAAAATGTCCTTTCTTTACGTTAAAAATATTTCAGTAAAATAACCCAATTATAAAATTCAGGGGAAACAGACGTAAGTAATTTCTTTTAAGGAATTTCTTTTAAGGTTAAGCATAGACCCATATGTAACAAGCTGCAACTCTGTGTAAGCAAAGCGACGGCTTCGGAGGTAGTCTGTAAGACTGTAACTGAGCGAACCTGACCAAAACTGATTTTCGAGTGCGTAGATCATGAAACAATGGATACCAGTCACTAAACATTCATGGATGAAACTGACTAAACATCCCCAAAAACGTAGAACATATGCACGAAACTGTGGGGTTTTTTTCTCCCAGCCTCACCAAGATGAAAGATGGATTAGACCGCCTTATAAATGTGGCATGGAGTTGCCTAGAGTTACGTAAAACGTTTTCTAACCCAGTTTCAGTGTCGATCTACGTCCGTTATACTGATATGGTTTCCTAAGAGAGAAAATCTATATCCCATAAGGCACGTAGCCTAAATCAGCTGTTACTTGTCTTATAAACTATCACTTTATGAAGCTATTAAGTAATACTGTTTTATTGGTTTCTGTATTAAACTTGCTTTTAATAATCAAATGCACATTGTCCTTGTATATCCTGTTAATATGTGGATAGGGTATTATTATATTGACAGATATATACGAGAAAGCGATGAACTATAACTATCTGTTGTTCTAGATAGATGTATCTGCTCAAAGGCATTATCCAGAGAGAAAATAATCGTGCGTCTATGTATAGGCCTATACATTGTAGTTGTGCTTTGTTGAGTGTTGGGTCAAATATTTGATGAACATGGCTTTAAATGATTGTAACATTTTCACCTTTGTATTTGACACCAAATCTGATTCCATTGGTAGTTGCTACAATTAAAATAGTCCGGTCTTGGACAGTGCTTATATATAACTTATTGATATGTACATTATTTATTGATCGTTCTACTGGTATACTGGTATACTGGTATAATGATAAGTTAATTCTGTTTAGTACCAAGTGTAATAGAAAGAGTCGGTCAAACATCCCTAATTACTCTGTTCTTTTATGTCATTAATTTTAAGACACCAACATCGGGTATTAACCTTTTTAAGACCAAGTGTCTGCTGAACTAGAGACTTTCTTATAAAAGATAAGCAGTTCTTTGTAAATGTGTATATTGTCTAATAAACAAATTTTCGTACAATTGATTTCTTTGCACATAGACCTTGAGCTCTGAATATGTCTTGACGGGTGGTTTTAGAAAACATTTTGGGCACATATGAAAGGTCCTCGCTTAGTGGTTGTGTCTGTCTACTACTCCTACTTTGATGTACCATCAAAAGGGAAGAGTCCATCTCTCGACCATCAAATATATAAGTGAGTCACAGGATGTTGCTGGGTTTCCACCGTATTTAAGAAAGGAACATATCGAAATTGGCAATCCGTCGTTATATAAGTGAAATACCATTGTGTACTACGACAAACACCAATCAAACCAACCGGTATGAAGGTGATGGCCTTTTACGCCATAGCTTGGTTCTACATGTTTATCAGAAACACCTCTAGGATTTTGTTTGCAAAAGGTTTTGTATGACCCTGATACACATACTCTAAAATACCACGAAAAATGCACAACGCTCCTGTAGTTTTTAAAACAACTTCTTAAAATCGAGCAGGAAAGTTTGGCTTGAATATCGCACGTGATGTGCATCAATAAAATCACGAGGTAACGAACTTGTTCCATTATCAAGGGCCCCGAGTTGTATCTGAACAAAATCTGTCTCCACAAATTCAAGTTCGATTTTTTTTGTTTGTTCTGGAACCCATTTTCTTGGATTTTGCGAAATTACAGTGAGTGTCTTTACGTTAAAGCGGATCTGAATTCTTGTATCGCACCACACACTGGCATCCTGTATTGAGAACTGAGGGGTGAGTTTCGGCTCTTTTTATTCAAAGGAATTTCATCCTATATACTGCTGTGATTTATTCCATGACGAATTAAATACTTCAAAATATGCCCCCAGGTCACCCTATTCAGCATGAACACACTTCCCAAAACCAGGAAACAACTTATTTCTTCTATTTTATTGTTTTTTTTTTGTTTTTTTTGTAGATCTATTCCAAAAAGCTTCTGATCATTTCGTAATGAATGGGTTCACGCATCGTATAATCAGAAAGCAAGTAAAACTATTTTTGTATAGCGCACTGTCTTGGAAATCGTAAACAAGTATAGATTAACGAAGTGTTATAGGATTTTAAAGACAAACACATTTCGTTTGGATTTCTAGCATTTATACATCGAAACTTGACCAGTTAGAAAATCAAGGAGTTGTAATTCATGTGATTTTTTTTTTTTCAAAGGTCGACGACCATAAGGCAAATATTTATCAAACATATAGGAACAATCAAATATAGGATTTATTGCAGGCTTTTATCCCAATAATGACTGAAGGCGACCAAACAAAACTGAACGAGACAGGAGCATTGCAATTCTATTTGACATTAAAAACCTTTCGGTTGTGCCAATCACCCAAGTTAAGTTGTCACGACCAGTTTAGTTTTAATGATGGCAAATGTTAAAGGATATGGAAAGAATGTATGATAATAAAAAACCAGTTGGAGCCCAAGATCTCAATATCTTCCAGAACCTTCATGATGACCCCTGGAACCTTGTCTAAGTTAGATGCTAATGAAGTGTTCCACAATTTCTATATAATGTATGGGATCTGTACATTTAGGTATCCGGTATGATGGTTTTTATCTTTCTTTATTTATTGTACAATCAGTAACTATACATTACTAACGATGGAGAGTTGGGGGGCGGGGGCAATTTAATTGCTTGGATCGTGATTTTTTTTTTTTTATTATTTGATAGGGTTTTTTTCCATACACAGCATACAATGCATATGTCTACTCAAGTGTACACCAATACATATATGATATATGCAGATCGATTAATTGTAATTTTACCCCAAATTTTCTTTCAATTCATTATATTTATATATGTGTGAAACTGCATTAAGGACACCCTTGGATATATTATTCCTACCTGCCCAGAATCCATATAATATATATATATATCTATATATATATATATATTAACCTGAATGTTTTTGCAGTAATTTTCCCCTTCATATGTTTTAATAGTTTCTAAAAGAAGCCCTAATAAACCTGAATATGCGTGGTAAGCTATTCGTCAATTGGTTTTTCTTCACATTTGTTTTCAAGCCTATATGTGGTTGAATTGTTTGAAAACAAGACAATGTTAGATATGTCTCTTGTACCAGATCTCCCTATGTTCAAGCCTTGCACACTTTTCTTTCGCTTTTTAAGTTTTCTGCACATTACTCGCAATCCTACTATGGACTTACTATAAATAACTTAGGTATGATTTGCTGAATAAAAACCCCCGATGTCTTGTGCGTATTACTCTTGTTATGTTAGAAATAAAAAAGAGTTTTGTTTGCCGAGTTGACGAAGTATTGATAAAGGGTCTCCTTCTCTCTATTGACTTTTTCCACGTCGAAAAAGTTAAACACGTACCTTACTTACGCACCTTTAGAATTGTCGATTTGTTCAAGCTGGTAGACTATCTTTCTGTGCACACACTGTCCCTTAAGATCTGTATCAAACGTTGACATTAAGTGAAAGTGTGAATGACTATCTTCGGGAGTGGTCTTGTTGGCTTCTATGTGCCCGACTTATGTTACATCGCTTCAACAGCCGTGTGAATTGAAGCCCTGGTCTGTCACCGTTCTCAGGTGCCTTTTCACTGATTCGGGACTCTAAAATAAAACTCTAAAAGGATTGACTTTCGTTCATTAGCTGTAAAAGCTTGTCACCTTGCTTTTTGTTCCCTATTAAGAGAGTTTGGTTGGCGTCAACCAGAGTTGTCTCTAATGAGCTGAAGTTTTTGTTGACCAAACATGCTAGAGTGAATGTGGTCTTGGTGGTTGAGGGGTGCTAGCTGAGAACAGTAACAAATACCTCTCTCACCCAGTCAGCTGCTCCCTTCTTATAGACATGTCCCTGGGATAGAGAAACGCTGGCCCCAGGGCTCTATGATACTACAAGAACAATATTACCACCCGCGGTGTAAAATATGAAAAGAGAGACGGTTTTTACAAAATGAATGAAAGTTTTTTCTTTACAATAAACAAGTCTGTGTATCTATTTGTCTTCTTTGAAAGACGCTTCTCTATTAACAGTTATTGGTGTGAAATTTGACAAGGCGGGTTGCATCTGGGGGTGAACGAGTACATTGGCTATGAGCAAGAAACCAAGTTTATTAGTTCAAGTGATACTTCATCTGGAATCCAGATTTCAAGGTAAGTTAAAAGCCGTTTATCATTTTTAATGTTTTATGTTAAAATTGTGTCACATTGGCATTATGGACCTGTGTAAAGATGAAACGCATTATATAGTTGAATAATCTGGAGATGTTTTTGATAAACATACACGGATACTGACTTAGATGACGGGTCAGATGTCTCAATCCTGTAGACGGTAATTTCACAGGATGTAGGTATCCTTTAGAAACTTTCCATGCCATTAAAACTATCATCAAAATTTCTTCCAAATCTTCTAGCTTAATACATCACTTACTTTTTTCTTCTCTTGAGATAACTGAATTAACATTTACAATATAACATTTCTTAGATTGGACTACAAGTAACTTATCCTTCTCGATGCCGGGGCATACATCGAAAAACAATTCTGCGCCTAACAGAATATGTCGGTATCAAGTATAAGGATTTTAGCACAGTTAATTCCATGGTTGTAAAAAAAAAAAAAAGGATAAAACGAGGGGCTATCCATGGACTACGCTTTATAATATCGGAAATGGCGCGAAGCGACAGGATCTACCGATATATCCGGGAGGCTGTTTTGGAAGGGACTTGATCAGTTCTTTTGGTGAGGATCTATCTACATTTGTACATTAGTCGTATCTAGCATGGTCACACATGTACATGTACTATAAAGCTTACGTCATCACTATGCGATGTATTGATTCGGTCGGAAGAAGGTAAACCTCCATATTGGTAACTGATTGATGAAATTTTCCTAAATATTTCAATGCAATCTCATCATGTATTCGTTTGCTGGTATATGCTAATCCAAACACTTTGTGAATATCTCAGTTGAACAGCCTTAGTCTGAGATTTAACACAAACAATGGACCAAGGAATGTTTCCTTTATATTCCAAGTGACCAGCTTTTCAAAAATATCAATTTATAAAATTAAGTAATAACGTAACCCTCTGAAAAGTTATTTGTGTCGATAATTATTTATATAAAAAGGGAAATTATATTTCTTGTGTTCATTCTAGACATTCTTTCATATCATTTTTTTCATTCATTACAAACAGATATAGTTGAGAAAAATATATTTCCTCTTCATAATCTAAACGTGACTATGTAAGTCCAACATTTTGATTCTTTGCATTTTGAGTCAAAATAAACTCCAATTCGAAACTAGAAATAAGTCACAATTTAACTGACGTGTGTTATGACAATATAATAGTCTAAGAGCCAAATGCTACAAAATATATCTGGAATAATATATGTTTATCTTATGCAAAACAATTGTGTACAAATATTAATGGCAAGTTAACATTTATCTTATCGAATGAAATAATACGGAAATGATAAAATATAAACATTGTATTGTCCATTTCTTTAAAAACATAAGTTGCCTTTGTAGTTTTATTATTGTCTTCAAATGCGTTGGGCCCGCGGCCGTGGCTCAGTGGTAGCGAATGCGCTTTCTGAACTGAACAGGAGTTCGAGTCCGCCTTTCGACCATCGGGTATATGAGCGAGTCACATGTTGTGGTTTTTGCCAGGTTTTGTCCCGATTTTCCACCGTAATAAGGCTGTGCACATTGTTAAGTGGACAATCCGTCGTCATATACGTGAAAAACCCTTGAGTACGACTTTAAACACCAATCAAACAAACAAACAAATCAAATGCGTTGTTTATGTGTTTGTTCTATATAGTAAGGCCAAATTTGACGTTATTAATAATGCAAAATCGAGGAAATATACATTAAACTGAGGTTTTTAATGACTTTAAATTTTCATTTGTTGGCTACGAAGCGATATCCTTGAAATTAAAAGATAAATAGAAGCGGACAAATAATCGAGCCTTGAGGCACACCACAATATATATAAGAGATAGAAAAGTAGAGTTTGTGCTATTGAAATCAGCACAGTACATATGTTCATTCAGGTGTATAAATAATTTGTAAACCAGCCTTTAATAACCATCTATGTACTATTCTGCGCACTGCACAGTGGGAGAACTTTCCTGAAAGTTTGTATTGGTATTGACAGTGCCAAATGGTTTAGACAGATCTTGAATCAAACACAGTAGGTTTTTTTTATGATTCTTTTTAGTTCTTTCTGTTTGATTATTCCTTGCCAGAATTGCACGTAACCCAAAACGCCGATAAAAATTTCGAAAACTTATTTTGTATGAGACATATTAAAAGCCAAGAAACTCAAGATATATTCTGTTTCATTTTATAGACGTAACGCTATAAATGCCACTGTCGCCAGCAGTAAACGTATCCATGTTCTCCTAGGTATTGGTATGTGGTTAAAGTTACCTAAATGATCTCTAAGTTAATGTAGGCCTAATTACCCGATCTGTGGTAGGTTTGAGGTCAGCTGACGACAAATTGTTCTGCAAGTCTATACAGATAAAATTCACAAAGTTACACCGAAGATTCTTAAATATTGTCTTGAGATATATATCACAAGCCAGTACTGCTTCGCCAGACCGTTTCATTCGGCTTTCAACTAATAAACAGTATTATGATTGTGCTTAAAAATATTGCGGTCAAAATGCAACCGAAACCTGAGCCCTTCCTGCCTTTCTTTCTTCTATTCTTTCTCCCCACCTCCCTCTCTGCAACCACCCTTCTATGCGAGAGCCAATGTATTACCTCATAATTAGTTTTTTCAAAATAGCTTTCGGACTCTCCCTTCTTTCATTCGTCCCGCCCCTCCCTTCATCTATCACTCTATTCATGAGCCACCGTGTATCAGATCATAATGAGTTAAACAATATAATTTCTTACTTTTCTCTAATGTTTCTGTTTAATATATCATATGAGTGAACTGGTCTTAAGTAGACCTACTGTGTTTTATCGCAAGTCAAATCAACCATGAAGATTTGAGATAAGATTTCAAAAAGTTTGTGTCGACTCCTGTCTTGAATCGTTTGCAGTGTTTGGTACTATTTGTGAGGTTGTAGTGTCTATGTTTTAGGGTTTCTGTATACAGAGGTGTAATGATTGGAAATTTGTGCGTGACAGCGACATACCCTCAATTGACCCCAGGATCATTCCGCTAGAAAACTTAGTGACCTCTCTAAATACCTGCTTGGGTTTCGGTAATTGCAGCCCTTGTGGATCGCTCGTCATCATTAGGGGTTTTGGACCAGACTGGTTAATAATACAATTTCTCGGCACCTCTGGGTAGATGATTGCCTCCTGGATATTCGCAGGGTCCTTCGGTTCAGTCTATATCGCTGAAAAAAGAGACAAGTTATAAATACTCGGCGTAATACTTATGCGTCCAAAAACACATTAAATATCAAAGCGTTCTAATATTTATAACTATAATAAAATAAAGCATAGAAAAAATATTAAAAACAGAAACAATGAAAGGAAACAAGAAATTGAAATTCCTTTTTCCAACTTTTTTTTTTTAATTCAGAAGAGGTTACGAAGAATATAAGTAAGACTTTTTTTCTGAAATTCAAAGTTAATTCCAAGCGGTATGTGGAACATTCATACACTTTCACTGAGTAAAGGGTATATACAACTGTATACGGAAATGGTTTGTTCTTTGGTCGTCGTGTAGTCACGAATCGAGGAAACAACCATTGTTAAGACGATATATATTTGGCTGATGGAGCGCTACTTCTGTTATTGTAATTAGTAACTCAGAAAGTCGATTGAACTATTCCCATTCAATAAATTATTCAACTGTATATAACTTACTCTAATGAATTATTCAAGTCATCAAAGTTATCATGTAGAGTACAAATATAAAGAAACGAAAGGCCACTGCATGGTACATAATGACGAGAGGTTCTTAGAGTAGTGTTGTCATTCGTTGTGATTCTGAATTTGGGTGAAACAAAATTTAATACGGCATTAAATTCTTCCAATGAATATAAATTATTCAAATGAATATAAATTATTTAAACGAATATAAATTTTTCAGTTGAATTATTCAAATCATCAAAATAAACAAACAGTATAAAACTATTAAAAGAAAGTCAAATATTGCAAATAAATATAAATTATTCACGTGAATAGAATGTATTGAAGGATATTACTATTCAAATCATCCAAATAATCAAATAGAATAAATGAAACAATTAGGAAGTGATCGTCCAAAATTGCACTTACAACATTTTGTTTTAAAGTGATTAAAAAATTCGACCATATTTTTTTGCCTTTAGATGAAAAAGTTGCCTGCTTCAGGTTGTTAATATGAAATATATATAAGCAGTATGCATGTGGTTAGGTTGGGCAGTTTAAATATAGATTTAGTCAATATTAGTATGGCCAGATTACAACACTCTCTGTATGTAAATACAGATATCATTTAAGCTGGCAAAAATTAACGCGGACATCTCTAACTGTTATGATATAAGTTCGCTGATATAATATAGAACACATGTTAGTGCAGGTGAAATTTAACAACTGGCGTCGATTTGGGTATATACTAAAGCTCAGGTGTGTGTTGTAGCATGGAGGTGTGCTGAAAGCTGGCGCTCAGTTGATCGCTCTTTGTGTTGAGGTGATGCGCTGGTGCCTGGTGTGTTGACTTAGAAAGTGTGTCGAAGTGAGCGGAGCTGAGTGTAGGGCCCAGCCACGCCTGTTCCTATTGACATGTACCAACCCTCCGTGATCATATCCACAGCCGACATCTACTCACATAACCTATACGAACAGAGCCTGGATTCAACACGTTTTTTCTGCGAAACAATGTGAATCGACTGCAAAGGTGTATCATCGATGCTGGCGGTCGTCCAGTCCAAACAGTTTTACTCGACTAGAGCACGCCTCGGCTCCCCCTGTTAGCTTCCCTTTTCTCCCAATAACAGCTCTCAGGTGAAAGAAACATTGATGTTTAAACGAATAAATAGACGTAGAACTGTAAAATGAAAAGGTGCTCGAGCGGCCTCTAAAAACAGGTCTCTAATTAGGAAGCTGGTGTTGAAGAGTCTGTTGAATTGGCGTTAAAAATAACACTCACGAATAAAAGAGAATTATTCACAATAATACATTTCTGAAAACATCTGCTTTCAGGCTCTATACAATGGGATTTAGTAAAAAGTCCAAATCCCCAACAATTAGTTTAAGACACCGAGCATACTGTGTTTGTTTGTAATCTGCATTAACATCTTTACCACAGTCCTGAGTTTGATGTATGATCAGAACTGGTGATATGAGCCCATTAAAGACACAGGTGTTCTGGTATAGAGAGAAAACCCGTATTATCACACCGATACCAGGCAACATCAAATGCCCCCAAATCATATAGAGATAGCTAAAACTATATCTTAAATCAAACTCAATCTGTTGTATTTACGTAGTACAATTAGAATCGTACAATCTTAAACCATTCAGATTACATACCCAAACTGTAGAAAACATTTAGAACTTTATAATTGATTTTATTATTTTATTTACTAAAACAGTATAATCATTCCAATATACATATCGTTGCCATTATGCCACAACCAATCAACACCTAAACATAAACGAAAACGCAGTACGTGTTGTTGGTCCAACACTTTACCAATTTTAAAATTTTCCTCCGTCTAGATAGATTTTAGTAGCGTTCTTGGAACACCATTTGAATAACATATAGGATTATTACCGTTTTTTAAATATTTTAACTAATCTCTTCCGGCATCGTTTAGAATTCGTGTTAATTTTTTTTTTATATTTCTTCAAATCTTTTAGTAAATTTCAGTTATAGCTTGATAACAAAAATCTGTCAAAAGCATTATATTACTATTCAAACTTTTAAGCTGCAATTTAACAAAAATTAAATTTAAATGACATGTCTATGCTTCTTGTTGGTTCTTCAACAGTAGTTATGTTTCTTGAGGGTGAAACAAAATGAGAGGTTTCAGCGAATTCCTATTGTACTTCTCAATAACGAAACATTTCAATTTGTTCACAATTTCAAATAAATTAAACTACAATGGTAACACAATTTTTATGAGCCCTTGAAAGTCATTTCAGTTCAAAGTAAGCCCGCCGGTAAAATTGTCATTTTTCAATAAGTAGCTCATTGCTTCTTTTTTTTTTCCTATGTGATTGTGCGTTATTTTTAAGCTCTAATTTGACCGACTTGCATGTTTAACGAATAACTCATAATAATAACTTTTAATGAAATTGTGGAATTTACGCTTCAATAGAAAGTTATATTTGCTCAACAAGAAAGAATGTGATTGAAACCAGGAATAACAGTTTACATCTACAAGGACTACACATTGAACAATTTATGTTATTTTTTTATTTCACGGAAGACAGTTTATTGCTGAATCTGTTCAACTAAATAACAGCTTGTCATATATATATTAATTATAATTTAACGTGCAATTACCCCACTTTCATATGACACAAGGTCAAATTTTATTCCGTAAAACAAAACACTAACCATACTCATTTTCTTTTCTGCTGAAAAAATTATTTATGTATTTTTTCTTCTTTTTGTTAAATATAAAAACAAAATATTGCTTATCCGGTATTGGTTTATATATGATATGGCAATCGAAAGATTTGAAACATAGTAATTATTGGTTACTACGTGCAAAAGCAAATAAATAGTTACCAAGAAAAATATCATATTAATACCAAACGTTCTTCTGAGGAAGGTGTAGATGCTAGCTGGGGGTCTCCACAACCATTTGTAACACATTTTAATTGCATCCATATATTATTCAAAGGGCAAATACATTAGCCCAAGGTGTGTCAAAAATGTGACAAGGATCTAGTAATGATACGGAAATAGTGAAAATAATCTGATCTTCTGGTTATATTATCTCTTATGACAGCATTGATAGAGTAACTCCCGTGTGGTCCTTGCCTCACTCACTATTGTCCAACGTCCGCTCATGAGATACTGCCATCAGCGAACTTTCCGTCTCTAGAATTTCAAGCAAGCCACAAAATTAAGCCCATTAGTATGCTTAATAGTCTGTGACTTTCTCAAACTGGTTAAAATATCGAATTTATTTTTTAAGCATACCCTCCAACGGCAGTTAAAATGGAATTTTAGGTTCACAAGTGTCGCGTTTAGGTTAAGTGCGGATGACATTCAGACTAGTGACGCCTCGCTTGTCGTTTTATATATCTTTATATCTCATATTTAGCATGTTTTGTCTATCTTTGCGTAGTAATGCAGAAGCCCTGAACTGAAAGACTTTGTTACTTTTTGTAACATATCAACAAGGGCACAATGGTACATGGTATCACAACAAGGGCACAATGGTACATGGCATCACAACAAGGGCACAATGGTACATGGCATCACAACAAGGGCACAATGGTACATGGCATCACAGCAAGGGCACAATGGTACATGGCATCACCACAAGGGCACAATGGTACATGGCATCACAACAAGGGCACAATTGTACATGGAATCACAACAAGGGCACAATAGTACATGGCATCACAACAAGGGCACAATTGTACATGGCATCACAACAAGGGCACAATGGTACATGGCATCACAACAAGGGCACAATGGTACATGGTATCACAACAAGGGCACAATAGTACATGGCATCACAACAAGGGCACAATGGTACATGGCATCACAACAAGGGCACAATGGTACATGGCATCACAACAAGGGCACATTGGTACATGGAATTAAACCAAGACCAAAATGGACATCAAATGGTTGCTTCAGCATTAGGACCTAGCATTAGGACCTGTTGTATAAATCCAGCGGCATTTTGCTAGTGCAAGTTTAAGACTACAATATATTGGAATAATTATTTTGTTAATTGTATTTAAAAGCTTGGAGAAAATTAGACTATTTTATCTGTTAGTGTATTAGTGACACTGTCGGCTGACGTTTAACGTTTCTAAACCAGCTTTGTTGAGTGCAGGATTCCAAAAATCAAAGAGCATGTTTATTGCGTTCATATTGACAAATTACAGGGCAGCCAGGACAAGAGAATCAGGATGATATTAATTTAGGGGGTCATCGATGTCAGTTACGTGTTATCAGATTAATGAGAGTATCAGAAAGTGGTTCTCCAGTCTCAGTTACAAGAAAAGGGGCCCCATCTCTGATCAAAATAGCCATTCTTACCCTTCTACCTACATTCACTCTCCCGTTGAATAAACTATACAGTTTCTGATTATTAACTAATTGTTGACACAAAACAATCTGCCGCATATCGCTTCAGAATTGCTAAAATGCCGGTTAGGCCTACATTGTATTCATCTTTCGAAACCGTTTTGTTATACCACTGCTGCCAGAAATAAGGTGTTTGACTAATTCTCTAGGTACAGACAACACGAAAACAGTGCTGTCCGCAGGTTTTTTAAGCTGAACAAAAGTCTTAACTGTCGAGGCTGCAAGGTAGACCAATTGTGCGCATTTCAAATAGTATTTGTTTTTCTATTGGAAATCATGCTCCTTATTAATTCTTAATGTCTCAAAAAGATACGCCTGCATTGGGCCAATATCGATTTTTTTTACCTGGGAATCTTTAGCATAACCTGTGTAAAAAATAATGCTTCATCCAAAAAGTATAGCCCTAGATTGTGCGCATGGCGGAATTGTTTTGTATGACCATAGACTATACATTCCCCTATCTTAAATCAGGTTTGGATATGACGTTGGAATATCTTTTATTAGGTGTGACGGTGTTTGGTTGACGTGATATCCATGTTAGTGTTGATTTAGCCCTTGCTGTACCCGAGTCCATATTCCAAACGTGCTTGGATTAACACTTTACCTTTTCCCGTTCTCCAACCATCCCATGGCCCCTCACATATTTTCTTTTCCCGTAAACTTGACCGACGATGCTACAAATATATTGAAAATGTGTGCATAATAATGCAGGGTTTTTTCGCATATCTTGTACATTTCTAAGAGCCCGTTTTCTCTGGGCTATATTGATATACAGTAGAATGGTGTCGATTTTATTGATTAATCTGTCGTCACGATTGTGGACTTATAATCCCCCCCCCCCCCCCTCAGTCCATTTAAATCCCGTCGTGAATGCCAAGCCTAGCCATTTGGTTAACTTGAATGCCACTGCAAACCAACAAATCCACACCACAGAACCACACGTGGGGCTAGTAAATACGCGATTAACACAAATTTTGTGGACCCTCTCCTCGCCGGTCTCGGATTCAGTGTTGATGACCACAGTTAACAAGAAAGCTATTCAGTTTCAAAACTGGTATTGTGTTTTTGTATATAATCTCTTAAACACCTAAATCCCTCTAAATGCGAACGTTTTAAAAGTAAAATTGTGTAAATACACAGGATAATATTGAATGCAACTGTTAAATAAATTATTAATAATCCAGTGAGGTTTTCCATTAAAAAGACAAACTTGTAGTATTCCCCCTAACAAATTGCGCAAAAAATGTATTCTTGTTAGTTCTTGTTAGTTCTTGTTTTTGCTTCTTGTTGGAGTGGGGAAGTGGGTGTTGTTTTCGTTCTCCATGTAAAGGTGCTATATGGTTCGGTGTTGATCAGTGTTATATTTTATGAAAATAGTAAATTTGATCAAAATACCATGTGATTAGAAACTCCATGTCTTTACGTGGGCTAATCAGAAAGGCAATTTCTCCCCCCACCGGCAATGATTTCTGCCAGGAATAATGACCTTTAGTTTCTCTTTGTTCCTTTATTAAGATGTATACCTATTTGTCCATAACGATACTAAACAAGTGAGTTGAAAATTATTGCATATTAGTTTTATTTATTGAATACGGTAACGCACCAATTCCTATAAAGGTTATGCTAGATAAAAAAGATGACACCAAGCATTTTCTCAAAGTCTTTATGAGAATATTGTTCCTAATATTCTTTCTTAACGGGCTACAACTTTATTGCCGTTTTGTTACACAACACTTATTTTATAGATGTCCATTGCATGGTCTGCTCTATAAATATGGTCCCATGTATTGACTCTCTCTGTTAAGGGAATATTGAGTGTACTCACGAGTATACATTTTATTGCGCGTGTCAAGTGTACAATAATCTCATAACACTACAGAGTCTTTTGAAAATATGTCAATAGTTGGTAATATGCCACGACAAAAATAGCAATGGGATAGTGATTACATGGTATTTATGAGTGGAAGCTGTGGTTTATAACGCTTTTAGATGATCCCTTGTAGTCAATATATATTCTCACGATATTTTTTCACCAAAATTGTTAAAGGAGTGTAGCACACATCAACATTTAATCTGATAAATTAATTATTGATACCGAATAACTTTCTATTGATATCCACAATTCATTTATCAATATGAATAATTCGCCTGATTTAGTGGTATCAACAAATACAACTATTGATATCTATAAACGAATCATCGATAGCGATAATTTTGACTTAATTATCGATATCAATAAATGAAACGTTTAATGAGATTTTAAATGGAAGCAATATTTTTTAACAAAATAAAGTCATCTCCCGCTGTTTCGTCCGCGGAATGAGCTATTTCGGCTTCCGATTTAACACTAACACTGACTGACTTTCTTTACGGTGACCTGCTCCATTTCCAAAATAGTTCTTGGTTTCTCTACTCATGTCGATATCGTTGAACGAATCGCCGACATTCATGACTCATGTATAGATGTTAAACGTTGATAAAGCTCTCCATGGAAAACTTTATTTTAGACAGATTAGGGTGTTTTCTTGACTTGTATAGGATCAAATTAACATTTAATGTGATTTACGGATATCGATAAATGAATTATCAATAACAATCAATGAATTAATTAATGTCGATTAAGAAATAACTTATATCGATCATTCATTTACCGATATCGATATTTTGCCTGATTTGTCGATATCGTGTAAAGAATTATAAATATATATAATCCGTTCATATAGATATCGATTTTTTTTATGAATATATATAAATCTCCAACTGTTTACAGAAACAAACTCGTTATGCGTGCCGCCAATGTCTACAGCGAGACTACTACCCGTGTTGCTAAATCTAGAAAAGATTTTGCTCAAGTTGGCAACACTTAAAAGTATTATTATTTAACACGGCTGAAAAACTTTTCTTAGCTGCACCAAAATCGTGATATGGTAATTAAACCATGATCAGCTACGGGTATTATATAAGGCTTGGCAGGATTACCTAAACGAGGGACAAAGTCGTCCTTATCATATCCAAGAGCTAGATCACCATATGAAAGGTAAAGCCCCAAGCTTGCTTCCATTTTTATGACAGAGTGGGAACATAAAGCCCGTGGAAAGTGTGCTTAGCAACCACTGCTGTGTCTTAATAGATATTTAGATGACATATTTATCCTCTGACAGTGTTCCAGAGATGATCGTTTTGTCTTCAATGCTACATATAGTCAGAATGACATTAACAATAAACTACAGCCTATTATCAGCCTGAATTGTGTAGATTTGTTAGATGTTACCGTTTTAAAAAGCATCGATTTAGATACCACAGGGATATTGGTGTAAGGTATATATTGTCACCCGATACAGCTGCTCCATGTGGAATCCTTTCTTCTCCCTCACACCTTTAAGGGACCGACTAAATCTCAAATAACAAGGTTTTGCAGGAATTAAGCACTCTCGATGCCTTCCACCAGACTTCTTCTGTTATCTTAAAGTCCCTGACCCCTAGAGGATATACTTAGCGACTTCTTCGACTGAATTATATCCCAAACCCTCAGATGATTGCGCACTTAAAATTTGGGTCAGCATCTAGATTCAGCTCATAAACGAAAACCCCAGTATCGCCTTGTTATATTGTCAGTCCTCAAAATGTACGAAGACACTTTAACACATACCAGATAAGGCCCCTTTGATGGACAACCAACTAGAAATGTTTATTATTTGGTAGACATTTGAATTGAGATTCAGAAAATGTGGTATAACTAGTAACTTGTAAAACGTGTCTGAAGCGAGACGTTGGTAAAACGAAAAATACCCTTCGGCTTACACCTTTAATCTTGTGACCATTTCTCTCTCCTTGACCAGTCTGTTAATGATGACCTTGAAATCATGCCGAATGAAAAAAAAGAAACAAATTCTTCCACTCTGAAGAGGAAACTAACAGGAACGTTTAGAAAGAGAAGCTGATTGGACTGAAAATCTTAAAACGTTTGTATCCACTGGGTTTTAATAGGGAACCACATAAAGGGTCTATAAACTTGCCTCTGTATCAGACAACTTGCCTCATCCGAACACCTGGTATCTCTATATATAGACTGCTAGGGAGATGCAATGCGACGTTTCGCTGCTTATTTGTGTTCTGGCCTAGCCTCATATACTGGAAATCTATTGGCAGCATACACCCAAACTCGTGGGACCCTAGCCTATCAGCGACTTTCTATAGTGCACAACAGCCACGTGAATTTGTTATGATTGTTCTTTTCAGACATCTTCAGACTCCAACATGTGATCAAAACTGTCACCGTCTTACCCCAATGCCTTGCGTACCACCCGATGGGTATATTAATAACAGTGTCTAGCTCACTTTTATTGAAAATAAATACCCGTTTCAAACAAGGGAGAACCCGTTAATAATGCGAGGATCGGGTGTGCGTACAGCCCGTCTGCGCTGAAAAACTAAATGGTAGGCCTACTTGATCATAACAAAATGAGACTCCAAAAATTAAACAAGCGCTAGATTTGGATATTATTTAAACTGTGAACAGAAATCTGCTTTTGGTCATGTTTATAACTTGATTTCGAGCACTGTTTTCAGTCATTATTTCTCCTCTATCGCCGTAGACTTACTGCCGTTGAATCCGCTTATAACCTTGGTTCGCGAAGATAGTGACATTTAACTCAATCCCCTTTTGTGAATATATTCATTGCTTAATTCTTTAGCTCGGAAATATCAGTTTGCAAGTTAATTTATTCTTCACCCATACCGAATATTTCGTTTGCTACATATTTATCACATTCTCTAAGCACCGTGTGAATGAGCATTAACTTTTATCGAGAGTTCTGTAGTTGTTTTGTCTATAACTAAGATCTGTTCAGAAACTCGTCTCTATGAGTTTAGGAAGAACATGAGACGATTCGTCGGTTTTATTTAATCAACATCCTTGTGTGATCATTTTTAATCCCATCTTTCCTAATGTGTTAGATTCTGCTTGAAGCTCATTCTGGCCGCGAATCAGAAATCATTTATACCCACAATAATGTTAGACGTCTTGATTTAAAATCTCGTTTCTGTACAACACAACAAAAGGTGTGCTACACTGGTATTATATACATGAAGACGAATTCCCCATTAAACTAGCAGTGGTCACGATAAACTTGTCAAATCTTATTCTCAGGAGTCAATAAACCTTGAATTCAGGTAAATTTTATATTTACTGCTATACCGTATCAATCCGAGAGTAAAGAGAGTAAGGTACTTCAACGTGTAACACCGGTCGATGACACAACTCGCTTTGTTAGTTTCACTAAACCGTTGATTAAGTAGGTGCGTCTGATGATATCAAGTATAGGCCCCCTAGTGGTATAACCCAGATATGGTTTGATAAACGAGGTATTCCATTCGGCATGTATAAGATAATCTTTCAAGACATAAAAATGTTAAATTTGTAAAAGGTTGAGCTAGCATAATAGCATTAAGGGTACGATAAGGGGCGGGGGCGGGGGGGGGGGGGGGGGGGG
>JARFOD010078342.1:0-20179 GCA_031763545.1 Mopalia muscosa
AACAGTCATTTCTGATACTTTCTGCAACTAGGCACCTATTGACCCGATTTTGATGCCGGGCTAACTTGATTGAAGGATTTATCGAAGGGATTGAACACCGTTCCTTCAAGAATAATGTGGCATTCTCAAGGAAATTTTTCCATTCAGCTGACAATTGTTCCATATGACCGGCAACAGGCGGCAGGAAAATTACTTTTACAAAATTATTCAGCAATTTTAGCTTTGATTTCGATTATAAAAGATGAGCCTGTAAACATCAACGTTCTATTAACGGTAGAGCATGGGACTGTATCCCAGGCACGGCTGACAATGTCTCAAACTACTGCTTGTGTTGCACAAGATAGTAAGCTAATTACTAAATGATTAATTACTAAATGATTACTAAATAGAGCATAGAAGAACATGAATTGACCGTGGAATATTGGGTAAATCATGCTGAAGATATTTCTATTGCTTGGCAAACGTTATATTTTACCCATAATGCGTCAGTGGATTCAGACATTCAAACGGCGCGAAACCAACGAAATTTCTTGTGCAAAGAATCATATATGGCACTTTCAGAGTTCTCTGAAAGTCACAATGCCGTTGAGACTGGGTATGGCTGGTTTCATATTGTTTGCTAGACATCTTGTGATTGCTTTCAGAAATATATATAGAATTCATTTAAACATATATGTGAAATGGTTTTCCACAAAGTTTCACAAATATAAAATAAATATTTATGTCACTCTTAGTATATGAAAAAGCTCTACAAATTAAAAATATTGAGAGGCGGTTTCTTCCCAATGTGTAGTACAGTCTTCTGACGATAGTGTATACTCTTTTGGCCTATTCGAACTATTGCTGGACGTTCATAAGTCACGTTCACCCTGAGATATATACATCTACAGTGAATTTATTATCGGCCAAGTCTCCTTGTGTGAGATTTTATGTAACTTTCAGTTATTAGACAATGTTTTGTTTGCGATCAAAATAAATTCCCATCGTAAACATCGTGTCAAAAGCAAGTCCCCATTGCCTTTTTATTTTGCACAAAAGAATGACTGTTGACTAAGGATAAATAAGTATTTTTCACATATGCTGAATTATTTTCAATATATGTGTAGTTTTTTTTGCATTGTGAAATTCTTTCACACATATGTAGAATTATTTTAAATTATGCGAAATTGATTTTTCTTTAAGGTGAAAAGAATTTCACCAAAGTGGAACTATTTTCCAAACATATGAAAAAAAGTCATTAATTTTTTTAATGTGAAACAGATTTTACGTATGTAAAAATAATTTAATGTCTTTTCAAAAGAATTGAACACATGTAGATCAGAGATAGAAGTGATAAAACAGCTCTATACAGACGTATATATTGGCACAAATATGCCAGGTAGAGTTTATTTTTTATGATGATTCTATACAGACGTATATATTGGCACAAATATGCCGGGTAGAGTTTATTTTTTTATGATGATTCTATGTGTTTTTCTTTCTCTCTTATGTAAAGAAGCCCTCTTAGCCCTATAACCTGGATTGCTAAACCGCATGGCCGCTGAATTGTTTTCATGTGGAAATATATTTTCGTAATGGAAAATTCCACCAGCTTAAACAATGTATAATAATTCTATGAGTAGAGCCAGCATATGAATAACTCACAAATATCGTACTATTTGTCCTACTTCTCATACAGGACGAACACATCTGACACGTGGTCGCTTGTTTTGTACATTCAATAGTTGTATATATATATTCGCGGTATCGTTCTATAGGTCATGAACTGTACTTTAGTTCAGTCTGAGGTGGACAAAGAGTGTAAATAACCCGGTTAGTAACCACTGTATCTTGCCACGCGTTAACGTTGCCGAACGTTAGATAAGATGAGAATACTTCTAGTCAATCTTTTCACCTTTTAGCTGACCTCGTGAACCTGTCCAGCGTAAGGGGGTCTGGAAGGGCTTTCTGCTTGTTATACTTAAATGCATCAAATTTATAGTTAATTAAATAATTGTCCAATAATTGTGCAACAGAAAAAGGTAAATCCAAAAGAGGCAATAGTTGTAAAATGTATTTGAAGTTAAAATAACGAAAATACTATTGTGTTCGTCCAAATATCCGTTTCTATTGAGTATTGTCATAACAGCTGACCGACAGGAGGTGTAATAGCAGTGCTTCATAAGTTGGAACCACAAACGACGCAATAAAATAGAGTTTAGGTGAGCAAATAAAAATCATAGCTGAAAGGTAATATTGGTAAAAAAAAAAATTACATAAAAACAAAGCGCGAGCCGATCAACTCATGAAAAAAGCGATATAAAGGACAACTGTCCGATAACAGGCTAGAAAATTTCTTCACATACCTACAAGATCAAAAATTATACTGATAACCGGAATGGAAAAAAAAACTAAAAACAAATACAAACGCGGATAATTCCAAAAAGAATTATGTGGATAGTCCAAAACATCAGTGTAAAAGTAAAAATGGAAGACAATTAGAAAAAAAAATCTAAAAAACTTACCTCTAAAAAATTCGCCAGCCTGTAGTATAGATATAAAGCTCAAATGGAAATCATAAAAATAAATTCTCATTTCTATTGAGAAAATAATCATACATTAGGCCTCAGGCCATCAATTATTAAAACAGTGCGTTTATCAATCAAACTGCATGTGGTTGACGATCGATTTCTGCTATGATGTAACTTTTATTTATACTTACCCGTGTCACATAAGTATATCTGCGTTATAAAAGAAATTATTTGAGTCATATTTATGTTTTGGTTTATAAATAATTTTATTCATAATAAGATGCAATTTAAGCTAAGAAGCTTATCTTTTGTCTTCCTTTTAGCCATTCACTAACATTGAATCAAATTAAAGATAATTACCATTAAATTTACACAGATTGACGGAATATTTAAACATGTTTACACTGCCTTACAGTAATATGAAGTAAACACTACACAAAAAGAACTACGGGCAATGGGAATCCAAATGTACACATAATGTCGAATGACCTGTCGTAAGAAGCCTGCGTAGCTAACGTTTTACGTCATTACCAAGAGGACGCAATGCTTTCAGTACTTGACGTCAGGGTAATTACGTCCAATGTAGGCTACACACGTTTCATGAGACAGTCCCCAGGTTTTTATTTATTTTTTCAATTACATATTCCAACAAAACAAAAGTATTCATTTAATCAATGGACTGAAACATCTGATGATACCTAGCAATTTTCCCCAATTTATGACTTAGTGTGAACAAACGTATAGATGAATCATAAAAATAATTCACTAAGACAAGAAAAAGGTGTGGGAGAAGCACACATCCCTGTGGAAGCCCCTATGGCCGTTCTAGAAAGACTAAGAGGGGAATACCGGGTCGAAAATAAGGTTAAAGTCAGTTTAGTGGGTCAGCTTCCAAAACACTTGTTTACCCAACTCTCGGTAAGAGTGATGTGAAGTTATGCGGCCAGTATAATCGCCTGGCCGCGCAGAGTGACTCTCTCAGCTGAATTACACCCAACAGCCTCGTGGGAACACATTCAATTACTGAGCTACGTTTTTACTACACTCTACACACGCTAGCTCTACTAGAGAGCGGGAAATAAACTCCGGGTTCATTAGTTCACTTTTACATAAAATTTCAAAAGATGTTTTGGAAATTTTATCGAAAGGCTTGTAGGGGTGATATAAGGTTCATACATTTATCAGTTATGTAGGCGTGCATTCCTGGATGTTTTACGTCATGATTCGAATGAATAATACACAGATTCGTATGTCTGTATTAACCGACTGGAACAAAATATATTAATACTGATCAACTACCCACACTTAGTAAAGCAACTAATTAAATAAAAACTACGCATATATGATGGTGATTACATATTTGGCTGTTTCTTTGAACCGTAACTGTATGCTCAGAAATGCATAAAAGTATGAAAGGCAAAATGGCAAATTATAAATATACCACACATATTAAAGCAATATGCAATATATGTACAAGTGCATTTACAAAGTGGTAGATGGCGCGTGAACTAATTTTATATATCAAAGTAACAATCTAGTACTAAAAGAAACAAATCAGGGAACAATTTATAAACTGAGAAGTTTGACCATTATATTCTTTAACGTATTGATAGTAAAACGTCCTATCAATGAAGACCACCACTAAAATGTTATTTACTGTTATCATTCAAGGATTGTAAGAATTAAAGTCTTACAAAGACATGCAAACAAAATACAATATTTTTATTTTATAACTTTATTTGTGCACTGAAAATGCTAAATGTTGACTATTTTGTGGTCAAATTAATATTTTATTTAATAGTGTTAAGTGTATAACCTCTGAAATTTGAGGCAATGAAGGTGTCTTTGGTTTCCTTTTTAATTTATTATTTTTTGTGTCAATTTACAATGTTCTCGGGATGCATATAACGTGTATTTCCTTCCTTGAAGTTTGAACATAGTTTTTTTATTGGATTACATAGGCTTAATATTTAGATTTCCAATTTATGGTTTTAAATATAATATTTAATTATATTTATATTAAACAGCATAATTTGACCAAGAGCAGCTTAACGATAATCCACTTGACTCGTATACGTAATGTTTCGTCTGCTGTTGTGCTTTATGGTGTACTGAATAACCTGGTTATTACATGTATATAGGCCTCTATGTGTTGTTGAGTAATAGGAGATTATGTCATGTTTATTTGCGCTGCTGCAGAACTCACATAAAAGTTACGCAATACCACTTCATAATGCACACTGGTGCATATATGATGTAAGGTGAAATAAAGTTCAACGGTTTAAGGTTGAAAAGTTTGAACGGATAGTGTCGCCTTATTTGAGTACACCATAAGGACAGGCGAAACAACAAGATAATTTGTCTGGTTATCTAGTCCGTGTGATTACGTCATAACATGTCAGTAGTTGTTTATGATATGACAAAATCAGGTGAGTTTACATTTAAGTTCGTTTGCACTTTGAAGTTTCATACAAGTTGATCGACAAGCATTTACCTATAGTATGTACTGATTAAATTGGTTTGGTGATATTTCATCTATAAAAATGACATAAGAAGAAACATGACGTCCTGTCTTATTGATTAGGGCCAACAGCCAAATCATGTTCTAGTTTGAATAGTTCTTAAATGAGCAAGACTGGCTAAATTCATCCATTCGTATCATTTTTTGGAGTTGGACTTCAAACATAGATGGGTAGTTTATAAAAACCGACAAATAATTACTGTTGGGGGCGTAGCCACGAATTCACACGGTGTGGGTTGTGGTGGGGTGGGTAGGGTTGGTGGAGGGAGGATTCTTGTTATCCAGGCAGAAAGGTAATTCGCCACCAAGGCCCCAGAAGCTCAAAATGAGTTTTAGTGGAAAAGATGAAACTTATGTATTTTAAGCAATAAATTTTAATCAGTCTGAACTTAATAATGACTGTTTTTACTCAATTTACCTCAGCAAACACTTCCCCGTCATCTGATTCAAATTAACAACTACCTAGTAGACATGTTCGGATAAACTAAGTGTTTTTTACGCCAACAAAACATGTATACATATATTAACTTGGTCACGTATATACCACACATTAATAAAACTATATTAGATGCAAAGTAATATAAACTGAGCTAAGTCTAGCTGGCTAAACTTCTTTTTGGTCTGTTTTTTCTTTAGTTTCTTAATTTGAAAAGATTCTAGTTCAGAAACTTTTGGAGGTTGAAAGCCACCTAGACCACTCAGCGACCCGGCCTTCTACAAAAGTGGAAAACTAGTCAGCTGGAGTCTAGGTAGCAGACATTCACTACCCCTCTAAAAGACACAAAAACTATTCATTCACTGTTTGGTCTATTTACCTTATCATGAAATAATCATGATGGGATAGACAGTAACATAATTGTCCTTAAAATGAAGAATGATTTTCCAATTTGTGCGTTACAAATATGAAATATTATAGCCAAGTTTCTTTCTAGCTTTGGTATACGTATGTAATATACCAGAATGAAACATTAAAACATTAAAATATATTGATAAATTGGATTTGTATAGACGAATCATCTCACGGTCAGATAAACAACCAGTGGCGCTCAATAAGTATTGATAGTGAGTTATTATTGTTACTCAACAGACGTCAAGAGATAAGGTATGTGACACAAAATAGGTTTACGCAGTACACATAAGATATCCAGGCATAGAGTTGAAAATAAATAAACAGTAAAATATACATGTATATATTATTAATTTAAAAAAACAGAAATCAACTTATCGATCCGTCGTGAAGTAAAGATAATAACAGTTGAGAGTTTGGTTAGAATACGCTTAATTTTATACTTATGATCAATGATTATACTGGAATACAAAATCAGTTTTCCAGTCTTTCCTAGATAATTTACCTGGTTCCCAATTTAAACACAATATATATAATGCTTGAAGACACTTAATCAAATAAGCTTCTCTCTTCCAGTGTTAATATTTGGTTTCCTGTTTTGTGTGAGGAATTTGTTCTATTACAAAATGTTATGTAACCCTTTAAAGCCGAAGGGTAGCTTCGATTTCTCCAACACAATTGTTGCAGGTGATTTGACAAGTATACTTCAGAGAATGAAGTATACCACTTTGTCTGAACATCCCAGTTCAAAATGCCTATCAAATAGCAATCGTCTCTACTTTGTTTCCTGACAACGAAGATAGTTATATCCGACAGGCAAGTTTATCCTACTGGTTTCAATACGTGTATGTGGTTATGTCTAAAGTAAAATCGGGAATTGTGGTCATTTTGGATAGGTACTGCATAAGGCTACACAGTAACTATAACATATTTTACTAAGGTTTTCAATTTTAATTTTTCGAAAACATCACTAGAATACAACAGAGCAAGTCTATCTGGACTCTTCAAAGGTTTTATAATTACGTAGTTGATGATTAGAAGTAGTCTAAAAGCGTCAAGAAATAATCCAAAAATAATTCCAAACAGACACATTCGCTCAATGTAACATGGAAACAAAATATACTCAAGCTGGTTGTTGTGTGAAGTTTAAAGCTCGCCTTGTTGATTGAAAGTGGTAAGATCATGGGTGGAATGGACAAATGTGACTATAATGGAACCCTTTAAGGGTTTATCCTTTGTGGTTCTGTATGGAACCCTCACAGCAACTGTTCCAAGGATTTCTTTTTCCTGTCTTCTTGTTTAAAAAAAAACGTTTTGTGGCATAATGGTTCCATATAGAACCATCCTCTTTTACGATTCAAGAATCCTCAAAGAACCAATATTTCTAAGAATGCATGCTAAACGTGTCATCTTAATACCTACTACGGTACAATCTAGATAAACGTGGAGCGGTTCAACACACTGTTCAATGGCGTCATGTTCCCACTATATTTTATCAATCTGAATTTCATATGCTTTTGAAAAGAAATTCAGCGTTTTTCCTTAAAAATAAGACGACGGTAATTGGTTTGAAGTCGTTATCAAAAAGTAAAAAAATATGGTAAGACTCGGAACTTCAAAAATGTGCATAAATTGTCATAAAAGTTTGCATAGGACATTAAAGCCCTTTCTACTGTGGTTAATAAATTTCAAGGACTCTATAGAATAAATTCCAGTCCAGGGATCGAAATCAAAAGTTATCAAAGTATATTATGGCTTAATACCGATGTCAGAAATATTCAAGAGATATACAATAAAATCAATGTAAGAAATTAATTAAGTTGAATATATAATGTATATGTCAATCCAAGAGACTGTCAAACCGTCAAAGAATATGACAACAAAAATAAGCTACATTAAAAAATTCATTGAAATTCAGCTGCATATAAGAAATTTTTGTAATAAAAAATAAGATCATGATATTGTCATAATTATATCATTAATATTATCTGCGTAAATTTATAATTGAAGTTATTTTAACATAACCTATAACATTTGTTCTTTGCCAATATTGTATCTGTTGCTTGTATATAGCTGTTTTTTATAAATAAACTTGGCACATTTCAAAAGTGGCATAAGGAATATAAAGGTATACTAGGGTACCATTCTTTAAAATGGAGAGAAGCCAAAATACGGTGCAACATAACGGTGCTAGCTTTCGGCTCGTTCACATTAGTGTTCGATAAAATTATAGACACTTCAACAGGCTGCACATTTTTGCCATACGAAACAGGTAGATATGCCAAAGATAATGCTACGGGTTAACGGAAAGGCTATTCGGCTTGGCAGGAACCTGCTTCTGTTGTTTTAGTATTTGCTTTTTTATCAGTTTATATGAGCAGAAAATGGACGAGGCCTTGGAGCAGCTATATATACTTGTGCTGACACCGACCAGGTACGCAGTCAGATTCAACCTCAAACACAAAAAATACCTACAATTGGCAGTTAAATCGAATCGCGGGAGCACCTGGCTTGAATCTAGGCAAAGCAAACTTATAAAAAATATATAGATATCTTCGGTCATGAGTGGGTCAAGTAAAGGCCAAGTACCTCGTAGACGGTGCTTATAACCTTATAACCTTTCACATAAATATATATATATATATATATATATAAATCTGTCGATCGTTCAACAAAAATAACACTATATATAAATATCTGTACGTTTCTAATAACGCGGAATCTTTTTTCACCTGTCTCACTGTCAATAAAACATAAGAATACAATTGCATTTAGATATGACTTGTATGTTGTAGAAACTAATACTATAGTTATACTATAAAAACCTTTTTCTTACTTGGTATCTATGCTAGGGATTCAAATTCAAAGTGAAGCTTTACAGGTATACTTATTGGTGAAACAGGAATATGATACATTACTCAAAACTTACAGGACAAAGGATCAACTTAACGAATGTGACCATGTATCATGCAACCACTGCAAAACTGTATCGCATTAGACTGAATGTGCAACATTTATATTTTCTATATAAGGAAAGAAAGTTAAACATAGAAAACCTCAATTGATACATCACAATCTTATAGCAAATAAAACAAATTAAAACCAGACTGTAATGTATTTTTTATAATAGCTCAAATGACCATTAACAAAACAGTTTTTGAATTAAAGTCAAAAGTAAAACTGCATGCCAACGAGAAAATGAATATCCTTTTCTTTTTTTTTTTTTTTTTTTGTTCTGTGTATTTATAGACGAGTTAAATCGGAAATCCGTATGATCATTGAAATGTTTTAATTTAACCACGGTTAGGAAGTAGCCTGCAATGATTCCGAATAGATCATTATTCGAACAAAATTATTTTCCATCCAATATGACAAATGAAATCCTATCATGATAACGTGGGCTAAGCAATTAAAAATTACAATCAATACTTCAAAATTGTTGACTGAATTCGGGAGGCGTACTTCATTTAGCTATCTATTTCCGTTTTCATGTCTTCTCACGCCATGTTTATTTGTTAGAGTATTCTCTATTATTATGCTGTAAAGTGAAGACTTAAATTATAAAGATATTGGCGAGTCTTCTGGTCTGCAGTTTGTATAGACTTATATCGTTTAGATATCGGCGAGCCATCTAGTCTGCAGTTTGTATAGACTTATATCGTTTAGATATTGACGAGCTGTCTGGTCTGCAGTTTTTATAGACTTATATCGTTAAGATATTGGCGAGCCGTTCGGTTTTCAGTTTGTATAGACAAATCGTTTTGATATTGGCGAGCTATCCGGTCTGCAGTTTGTATAGACTTATATTGTTTAGATATTGGCGAGCCGTCCGGTCTGCGGTTTGTATAGAATTATATCGTTAAGATATTGAAGAGCCGTCCGGTCTGCAGTTTGTATAGACTTATATCGTTTAGATATTGACGAGCCGTCCGGTCTGCAGTTTGTATAGACTTAAATCGCCGTAAGGTCTGTATTTTGTATAGACTTAAAATTGTTATGATAATGGCGAGCCGTCCGGTCTTCAGTTTGTATAGACTTAAATCATTAAGATAATGACGAGCCGTCTGGTCTGCAGTTTGTAACGACACAATATCCTAAGTAACAAATGGTTGTCAGAGAGATGTTTAGAGAATAGAGTAAAAATTGTCAACATCAGTTAAATTTCGCTTTTGTTGTTATCCCATTTGTTTGATTTTATATTTTTAAATAATGTATAGGCATATACATTGCATTGCTATAAAAATAGACACGCTGAGACGTAAATCCAGGTTAAACTTTGGACCTAAATGTTTGTATTACCCTACCGTGTAAAAGTACAAAACAATTTAAAAAAGGTATGTGGAAGGAAATAAACGAGATTGTATAATTTGATATTAGGGGTGACTTGATCAGGAAGACAGTTTGTTAAAAGTTTAAAACTATTTAAAGACTCAACTTGAGTAGAGTACACAAAGGAAAGACCCATATATATCTAAGATAAAATTATATAAGCGTCCACATGTTATACTCGTGATTGCTCTGTATAGACTAACGTTCACAGATATATTGCCCTGTAAACACTTCAATGTCCTCTTTATCTGGTGAATGTTGTTTACCAGGATGCTTAAAGAGCCTTGAACTAATTTTTGAGGTCATAAAGCAATTCTAGGAATTGACTCATATACAGGGTAGCTGAGATACCGATGCCATGTTCTTCTGTAACTATTTTTGAACAAAAAAAAATAAAAAAATTTTTTCGCTTAATATTGTCTTTTAGTTTCAAATCCAAAGTTTTAAACAAAATTCCTAATATTATTTACCTTGTTAACGGTGAAAAAACGAATAACTGTCTATCTCTTTAAAAACGTTTTTGGAATGGAGCCAACTAATCACCTTTAAACTGTTTACTTCTGGAATGCAGCCATATATATATATTTCAAACATGACATTTTAAACATGTTCCTGTTAATTTAATTCTCAAAATGATTATTTTTTGTCAAACTAGTTTAGTTTGAGATATTAGTACACTGCCCGAAAATATATAGTTGTATTTGTATGACCTATTCATAACCTAATGATAATTTTTGTGTCTTTTTAGAAAGTGAAGATTAACAGTGTTTTCGTTATTTTGGGATAACGCTTTCTTAGATTTAACAGATTTTACAGGTTTAAAGGTTTAAACCGGCAATCGAACCCACGACCCTCAGAGTCAGGCAGCGAACCGATAACTAAACTGAAGCTGTCTAGCCTTCTATTTTGTAGAAGGCTGGGTGGCTGAGTAGTCTAGGTGGCGGGCATTTACTGCTGGTGATTCGGTGCCTGACGGAGGGTCATAGGTTCGATTCCCCGAAGGGTTTCAACCTGCAAAATTTTCTGTACGAGAATCTGTTAAATCTAAGAAAGTGTTATCCTAAAATAACGAAAATACTGTTATGCATAACCTGTATATTAGTTTGTTGTTGACCGTTTTGGCCACTCCTTATGATGGCATAATAAATGCTGAAATATGGAGTCAAAATGAAATTATCGTTTTTTTAGAATTATACTACTTATGTATTACATATAATATCTTTAGGTGATTGATACGGATCCCAGTACTTTGAGTGTAAACTGCGCCAATTTTAACTAGATACTATGTCGGATGAGATCATTGTTTTTACACTGTTATGTGGGCTTATCTTGCATACAACGCACCCAATTCTGGTCCGTAATCATTGGTTGATATTTTCGAGGAACAGTCATTCCGCGTCTGGTATTCATACCTGTCAGGTCGCATGTTGCTATTAAACCTTTCCTAGGTAAACCAAGCAGTTGTGAATTGAATTCAGGTGGCTGTGATATTATAAACCTTAACGGACGGAGTTTATCGTCAACACTTCAATCATATTTTAATAGAACCTTAAACAGAAGACCCCCCACCCCCCTTCGCAAATCGGTTATCGGAAACCAACAGACATGACTTGAAGTTTTATAAATTTGTCAAAGGAAACGTGCTATATAAAGCCAGGAACCATTACCACGAGTCAAGGGCACATACTACATTGAGATGATAGCCACGGCTACTAGCAGAAAAGCCCACAGCGCCCTTTCATTCTTACATTTATTTACAATGAACCTCGCCAATTCATTGTTGTGTGAGAACATTATTTTTGTTGTGATCCAATTTGTGTGAACGTTCCTCTCTATTTGTTCTCATGTCATGTCGTACTTCCCACTCAGTGTACTTTATGTGACTCCGCTTCGAATCTCACAGCAAAACGTCCTGCTATTTGTCAACGTCACGCATTGTAAAAATCTAAGCCCCACCTTCTGGAAATGTAAGGGTTAGCTACTAGTATACGCTTCTGGTATATTTTTTTCTATTATTGCTATGTTCCAAAGTACTCATGGGAATAACTTGTAGGCTATATTCTAAAAATATGTTTAATTTGAGTGAGCGAATTAATTAATGGATGAATGAAGGAAGGAACTAAGGAATTACATTGATAAACAACTAAATTAACCAATAAATAAATAAATAACAGTAAAATTGGTGACCAATATACCCAGTAAAAAACAAAAACTTGAAATATTTTTCATGTTTATTTTTTAAACCCGTTTCACTCCATAAATTCAAATGACAAATATCACAAAGCAAATGTGACTTTAGATACATGCACATTTTGAAAACCCAAACTTTATCTTACAAGGTGAACTATTTTACTGGTGCAACAATACACGTAAACCGGTATAATTAATCTAAATAATAACAAGAAGGCACTTCTTTTAAAAATAAAATCGCTTTGACTGGTTAGAGAAAAAATAAACTCACGAAACAATAATGGCAACATCTGACAAAAATGGCTTTCATATCACTTTTCACTAAAGAGCCTATTTTGTGGTTGCCCTTGTAAGAACCTTATTTCTCGATGTACTAATAATGTAGAAAACAACACACAAACACTCAAAACTCGCATTCATGTGCTCGTTTAGAAACATTCACTCAGAAATATAGAACTATTCTTCACAGAACGCTGCTCGTTTCATAAGTAAAAAAAACACAAATAACAGTATAGCATTGTATGACTGGAATTCAATTTAGAATCCACAACAAATCTTATACTTCATACTTGAAACGAAAAATTTGTTTAGGAGGGCATTATTTGGAATTGAGATAACATTTTTGACGGATCGCTTAAACATTCTTCTTGGAATTGACTTAATTTGCTCACTGTCCAGTTAGTTGAATGAATAAAAATCTGTTTTTGAAAATTTAACATGTGTTATTGTTGTCCAAGAAGTTCACAGTTAAAGTATCTTGTATCACAGGCCAAAAATACACATATTTAAGTCGGTCACCCACAACTGGTAGTCAGTACAAGACAGTCAGGGCTACACATTCTCACATAGTACAAACATATTCAAGGTTACACACATTCATAACAATAACATGACCAACGCGCAGGCGCCAATTCTGATTATTATGGCCAATCAGATTTAAAACAGTTATATGGGCATAACTTCGTCATCTTGCAATGGGTCATCTTTTTAGCCGCGTAGCACCATTATTTACAGAACTAATAAAGCATGTTTAATTTCATATAAAAAAAGAAAACTTTTCCAAAAATGTCTTCCTCGTTTTCCCACGATTACTCTCATGGCTGTTTTCGTCTCACAGTTGTCGAACGTTTTGCATCCGGTCATAAATATATCACACAGAGCCTAATTTAAATATAACTTTGGATAATTCGGGATTACCCTCTTTGTTAGAACAGATAGTATTCCTGAGAATAATCTCTGTAATGGTATTATTGTTGTTGATAAGAGTGGAATCCCCAAAACACTGTTAACTACCACTATAGAACACACAAGTTTGTTTCCTATTGTAAATAAACACCGGGAAAATAAAATATAAGTTATATGGTTAATGCAATTCCTGCGTCAAATGAAATCTAACGCCTCTCAGTTTGTATAAAAATTGGTTTCCCTTAAAAAAAACACATTATCACAAGAAAAATCACAAACTATACTCAGCTGTTTGTGAAAAGTTCCCCACCCAGCTGTCTGATGGTCACAGTCCAGCTACGGGTAACTGTCGCGCGTTGAAACGAATTCTCACGTCCTTTGATGGGATAGGTAAAGGATAGTGATTCATTTCATAGTCTTCCAGTACTTCCCAGTCACATGATCGACACAAGTGAACCAATGTTAATTTTATCATCATTTTAGCGAATTCTTTACCAGGACAAGACCTAGCACCAGCGCCAAACGGAATGTAAGCGAAGCGCTCACGATCAGGTCTCCTGCCATTGTTTTCATCCCACCGATCAGGGTCGAACTGGCTGCAGTTGGGAATATTCTGGAATTCGTGTGTCTCTCGAATACTAAATGTCACCCCCCAGTTCTTAGGAATATTATACCCCTGTAAAAAAAGAAGAAAAAAATCAATATATCACAATTAACTCAATTGGTGTAATGGGAGAAAAAATTATTTAAAGGAAGCAGAAATGGCATTATCTTACATTTACCAATACAATGTTCACCAAAGACTGGCAAGCGACAATCTGTTTAATTCTGTCTTTCTCGATGTAAAGCGTTCTACAGGATTGATGACTATGCAAGCTAGGATACAAACAATCAGCTCAGGGAAATTTGAATGATCTGAAAAATATGTGTTTCGAATTAAAAAAAAAACGACTCTTCGACATTTATCGCGACTAACTTATTATTTGCTTGATTGATTGACTCGTTGATTGATTGGTTGATTGATTTATTGCTTCTGAATGGTCGGCAATGTCCAACAATTTCTTGACATGTTTTCATTTTAAACTAATCAGACTGATTGGAGGCAAAACAACGTAGACTTTGTTACACAGAGAACATCATATCCCAGTTTAATTAGCTAGGCGTTATGGGCGTATTGTGGTATAAATGCCCTTATTAAGTTGTAGTGGGAGACTAATTGTAATTTAAACTACAGGTAAGATTGAACCGGTATGAGCATACTTACCGCCAGCTCAAAGGGTTCTAAGGCTACTCGAAATCCTCCACCAACAGCAGGAAACAACCGTAGGATTTCCTTTACTATCTTATCCAAATAAGTCAGGGATTTTAACTGTTCCAACGTCACTGCAGATAAAGGACTTGTCTTTGGGTTGTTCATCGAATGCTCGACTAACTCCTCTCTGAATCTCTCTAAGACATGTGGATGTTTCTTCAGGGTAAGGATAGAGTTGACCACTGAAGAATACAAAGTGCTTCTGCCTGATACAATCAGTTCTATGTTGCAGTCTGTCAGTTTGGTCATCAGTGCTCGGTTGTTGAGTAAATTCTCCTCCCCATAGTTGTTTGCATCAACCCCAAGAATGCTCCTCAGCAAAGGTGTACAGGACCCAATGTCTCCACTCGCTAACAATTTTGAGATGAACGTCTTTACAAAACTCACCAATTGAGACCTGGCTTCCAAGGCCTTTGAATTAAAACAAAACATGCCAATTTTTGAAAATAGAATGTGATATTCATTTACCTGTTTATATACTTAAAAAGGAAAATGCTAAAGCTTGTAGTGGAGACAAACAGTCGCCAAAATCATACTAGTTGCATGTAGTTAAACTGGTGTTGTAAAAGCGAAGGATACATGTAGGTAACGTCAACATACTAGTATTTGAATGCGTTAGTCTTTCGTTTTGAGATGGAAAGAAGGTCAAACACCAACCAAATTAGTTGTATATGTAGTTTTTTTATCTCATAAAAAAAAGTTTTTTTATCTCATAGAATCATACAAACGCCCTAAACTAATAGTTGTCGTATGGATTTGGTCTAATGTTTTTCAGAAGAAAGCAGATAAACTACAAAAAATACTTGTTATATGGAAAAACCAAGTGTTTTTGTAAAGTCATAGACCATCCAAAATACTAGTCATATGGGTTAGTCCGGTGTTTCTGTGATGAGGACTGGCAGATAAACACCACAATGATAAGAGTTATATGGGATAGTCTGGTGTTTTGTGATGAAGACTGGCAGATAAACACCACACTGATACGAGTTATATGGGTCAGTCAGGTAATTTTGTGATGAAGACTGGCAGATTAACACCACACTGATGCGAGTTATATGGGTCAGTCTGGTGTTTTTGTGATGAAGACTGGCAGATAAACACCACAATGATACGAGCTGTATGGGTTAGTCCGGTGTTTTTGTAATGAAGACTGGCAGATAAACACCACAATGTTACGAGTTATATGGGTTAGTCTTGTGTTTTTGTGATGAAGACTGACAGATAAACACCACACTGATACGAGTTATACAGTTTAGTCTGGTGTTATTGAATCCATGCAAGTCCCATAATATTTCTTAAATACTCGCCTCTAGAAAATGTGCATTAGTTTGCTGTACCTTACGATAGTTGATAGTTTAACTAAATTTATGGCAAAGAGGCTGATCATTTAATTGCTCATAAACTGTTATCGATAGTAAAAATTTTGCACAGACTTAAGAACAAGTTTTTTTCTAAATTGCGAAATTTTCGTTTAATTCAATAAAATAACACTTGTGCAGACATTACCTTATTGTAATTAGTTCCTGAGATGTTAATTGGAACCGACAGCAGATTATCAACAATCGCATTAGCGGGTTGAGCTATGAAGTCCACATCTTTAGAACTAAGCCTGTTTCCATAGAAAATACTCAACACGGATCCTAAGGAGAGTTTCTCAACACTAGACAGAAGTCCCACATCTTTGCAACATGTCCAGGCGCTCGTCGCATTCTCGACAAGTCCAGCCACGTGTTGAATGTAACTTCCCAAATTCTGACCAGTGATGCTTTGCATAAAGGTTCGCTTTTCGTGAACATGCTCAATCCCATGACTCTGAGATAAAGCCCCACTGCCGAATAAGGTCCGCACGCTTTTAGGGGCATATGAAACTACAATTTTGTTCTCCCCCTTCAATACTTTCTGTACATACTCTGCACCGCTGACTCTAATGGTGGGACGCATCATCAAGTGTGTTTTGTAAACATCTCCGAATTTTTGCCGCTTTTCTCTAAAGAAATCCGCCTAGAATAATCAGAAAAAACTAAACTTTTACACGGCGACATAGAGAAACTAATGACCAATGTTCAAAGCAAAAAAAGAGATGAAGGTGATTTTTTAATTGATAGTTTAAAGATTGATTCAGGACATAATTAATTTGATTTCAATTAAATTTTCCTTAAATAAACTTGGGCTCGAACTCCATCTTACCTTTTTATTGGCTAAACTAATGGTTTCTCCGATGATGGGCCAACCGAGAGACCCGGGTGGCAGGTTCTTGTTCCGGGTGTTTCTGTGTGAGTAATACCACAGTGCACATGTAAACATGATCAGTGCCCAGGTAATGGACACCTGGAATGCAGCGTCTATCAGTGTCAGGCTCATTGCGCAACTCTACCAGTATAAATCGTCAAAAACTTGGTCAACTTTCATACACGTGTCAACTTTTACAGATTATCTTAATTGTAAGCGGCAAGAGATGGAGGCAGGAGCGAGTGGTAGCTAGTCACTGCTGATTTGGGGTGGTTGTCCATCAGCCGGGCCCGTTTTATACACGCCCATCGAGACCATTCAGATCTGGTTTCAGTGAACCTGCCAGCTAGCTATAGGTCGACTGTTTGTTGACATAATAGTAAGGAGATACAATTATTTTAGCTAGAAAGAAGTCTGTTATTGCCTATGTATTATTTTTCGAATGTAATTTAGTCATTTAAAAGCACCAGTAATGTATGACCCATATAAAAGATTTGCTATCAACATAACTGGTTTTAAACATACTTTGAAAACTTCGCTTAACTATTTGGAGTATTACACTTCTGCATAATACACTTATGAAAATAGTTTGCGTTATGTTAATCTGTTTTAGTAGTCCAATGTTTATTTTTAGAAATAGAGGGCACCTTACAGTCAAGTTTAATTGTTACAATTTTGTTTTCAGTTCTGATAGATTTATTTCCTTGCGGCAATACTCAGCACAGATAAAACATTTCCTGCATAATGATCACATGAGATTGTTTGAACCAATGACAGTTTAATAACAAGGTTAGCGTACACTCCAAAGAAGCTCCACGTGGCAATTACAAAGTTTTTCATGTTGATAAAATTGCTTATGTGTTGGTGGACCGCTTACGTTAGTTGTAGATAACCCCTGCAGCGTACATTTATACAGTCAACCTTACCAAACCTGTTGCTAACACTTTAATAAATCATTATTGCAAAACAATCCCTTAAACAAATAGGGGACCACGATAGAACTAGCCGTAAAAGAGCTATCTGTAATAGAATGAGAAACATGAACATGGTTAAAATAAAAGCGATAGATAGTTCAAGCATTACCATCGAAAAGACAGTAAATTTTTCTGTTTAAAACGATCTTTTCTGTTTTGTTTTTTCTTTCTCCCTTTTATTTCAAAACTAATTGAATGGAATAATAGAAACGCATTAAAGTTTTTTTTAGTCAACATTGGGTTAATTAAACCTGACACAATCCGAAATCGGATTCAAAGGCATTTAAAGATTAGGTGTACATTTTGTCCATATTTTATCTATCACTACGGAGGCTAAGGAAATTTGATAGTTGTGAGATATTTAGTTTAATATACACGATACTTCATTCACCACTGAAACTACACATTAACATATTACAACGCGTGGGCCGAGTCTGCTGTGGTAATCCTCTGTCATATACTCGCTGATAAAACTCTATTTGAGGCTCCAATTTAACTATCTGGAATTAGAAATTCAAAGAAACTTTTTCACTTTCATGAACTTCTAATGCTTGGGAGCAAGGTAAAAAAGGATAAATAAAATGTTGTCCATTTTAAGCGCAAGGGGTCCAGCAAGACGGATCTAACACAGACTGTTTCGTTTGAAAATGTGACTATTGTCTGCTTCAGGAAAGATTTTTGTTTCATATTTAATTTGTTAACGATTGGTTTGTCAACTATCAAACAAAGATAGGGTGGTATAAGAATTGTTTTTTTTTTTGGCGTATTGTTTAGAAATAAAAATTGTTGGATAAACGTAAACTATTCAACTGTGGGCTCATAAAGCTCGGAACACATAGCCAGCGAGACATATAGAGTTATCCCCCCTTAAAACTGCTTCAAAGTACGAACATGTAGTGATGATCGATAATTGTTACTGTCTATATTGAGGGCTAAATGGTGATCCAGCCTTTCAAAGCTATCCTATACGAGTTTATTTGAGACGAGTGCGCCTTAAAGCCACTTTTTGCATATGATTTCCTTATTATGTGATAGTGACATTCTACAGTCATCTTCGTGAAGTTGTTTCTGTTCACCAGCTGTATAAAATGTTTGTAAAATTTGGCCAAAATTGTAATCAGTAACCAGATTGTACGAATCTGCTACAAATGTTTGAAACTTCTGTGCCCATAAACTTTCACTTTCCAAGCCTCTAATACAATTTGACAGAAACGGGCATGCAGATAAAGAGTTAACTGTAAACATGTAAAGGCATTGGTTATTCTTGTGGGTAAAGTATTGTAACCGACGAATTATTTAAATTGGATTCGAGCGAAATCAAAGGCTAGTTTGCCTTAGGTGTCAATTTTGTTCCCGTATAAATACAATTCATCTTGGAAAGACTAACGACAACGGATGGTTACCCGAGATACAAGTGTATATGTTGACGTATATCGATCCAGTGAACGGTGCATAGCAGTAAGATAAATGAGCGCAAGCCTGAATCACTTAGCCACGGCCGTATTTTTATAAAAGTGTTTATAAATTTTTATAAAATTGTTTATTTTCCCGTTTTATTTTATTTTTCATTTGATGTTAAACCAAAATATTTATGATACACAGAGCATTTAACTTCTATACCATTTAAAAAACCTCGAGAGCATGGGGAATAATATTTCAGTGAAGCCCGTACAAAAAATATAGTTCCTCAGTCATTACTTTTTTTTTTACTGTTTCACTATATAATTACCAAGCATGGTGGAAGAGGATATTCACAATTGTTTGCTTTTCAGCTAGAGAGAGATTGGTGTCCGCTCCTTAAAGGGGAAGACCACCCAAAAACCATATTCTATAAATAAGTAAAACTTATCGTAACTCTGGTTATCATTCATCAAAGAGGATCACAAGGCCCAGTCTACGCTCTATGGTTTTGAGGTCATTTCCGGTCAAAGTTGAAAAAAGTGACGTTTTCAACTACGCTCGTATAACCAGCGATCGGCTTACAGTAGCCCATACTGACTGTACCCTATACGTTGGTTCATATAGCAAAGCTTTTCAGGTAAAGGGCCGCGCAGGCTCTAGACTCACACAAAATTTCATTGG
>JARFOD010078353.1:6083-35837 GCA_031763545.1 Mopalia muscosa
AATTGCTTAATTTTATCATATTTCTCTTTGTTTTAACATTAAATAATTGTTTCAGTTTTTGAACATTTGGCCATACACACGTTGTTTCATCAAACTATTTCTTTCTGAGTGTTAGTTATAACTACAGCACAATAAGACGCCATACTCATCTTCTATTTTCTCCGAATCGCACATTTTACACAAGCGTTGGTCTCTTGGAATGTTATCATATCTGTCTGTCTCAATACATAAATCATGATAACCATTTCTAAATCACGCTATCAACGAAAACACTTTATAGCTAACATGTATTTATTTGGTTCCCAAATCAAAAAGGGTTCCCTACATAATTCTTGCCTAATATTTGAATGCAAGGAATATATTGAAGATGTGTTAACAACGCTCATCTTATCCAGAATAAAACAATCTTTGACTGTTGTTGTAACTTGTAACATATTTAGAAAAGTAATCTTTTTTATTGTAATAAGTAGCCATATCCATTACTTTGTAATAACTTTTTGTCAATTCTTGTCTCCAGTTATAAATTCTTCATTTATTTTCATGTTGTACTAAACAGTTCTGAATATAATTTGTAGGATAGGGAAGTTTTGTTATAAACAACTTTTGTCCAGAAATCCAAAATTGAATTACAGCAATTAATTTTCAGACTAAATATCCCTAATTTTCCATACACAAACACATTGGGAGTAATCCTAAAACATATTTACAGCATTGAATCATTTGTATATCTTTAATATCACTTAGTCCCCACAGTTCACATTCATATAAGAGCACCGGTTTTATCATTTTATCAAGGATTTCCCTTTTTGTCATAGTATCGCACTTTAGATGATAGAAGCAAATTTTTAACACATGAAATGCCTGTTTAGCCTTTTCAATAAATACTTTTATTATATCAGACAAATATAAGCTCTATTTAAGCGTCATGCCTAAGCAGGAAAGTTTATCTACAGCACTTATCGCTTGATCTTTAAATGTCTAAATATGAAGACCTTTTATAGAGCCAAATAGCAATGTTTGTTTTGAGGACATTAACCCCTAGATCCAAACTTGCAGCCCTTGGGGTGATTTAGAGAATAATACAGTATCGTCTGCAAATAATAAAGTGATTAATTGGAGATCATCAAATATAGGAGACAATATTACAAATGCTACACAATTCTTGAAAAACATAATATGTGCACAGAGAAAGCATTATTGGTGACAAAGACCCCCCTCGGTTTAGACCGATTGATTGATTGATCGAAGACATCTGATAGTTTATCAACGTTTCTGACACAAGCTTTCACATAAGTATACATGGCTTTTATAGACCTTACCACCGGAATTCAAGTTCAATACTTATACTTATATCCCCCAGTTCAATACGGTTACTTGTGTCATCTGTTGTAAGTCAACAAATGCACAATATAATCTATTTTGTTTGCAATGACCGTACATACGATTTGATACAATAAAAATACACAATCCACAGTACTTTTACCAGACCTCAATCTATGATGGAAACAAGGTATAACGTTATTTGCTTTAGCCCAATCTGAAAGACGTCGGTTCATTAACATAGAATAAGTTTAGGGAATATACTCATCAATGTAATTCCTCTATAGTTTTCAACATTATTGATATCACACTTTTTATGAATAGGCGCAATTATTCCTTTCATCCACTCAGTTGGATATAGCGATTAAGCATACAAATAATTAAACAATTTTATTAATTGGGCACATCTCTACCTGCTATGAAAATTTCGCTTTACAGTCAGTGCCCACGACTTTGGTTTACTTTAATTTATTATTAACACAATGACGTCAACATCAGCGAAGAGTTCATCTATATCGGTACGGTTTTTGGATATCATGTCAATTTTCAGATTTGTGAGTGGATTATTAGCATAAGTGGATTGTAACAATCCTTTGGAATACGACTGAAACTCATCGATATTAACATCGAGATTTTACCCCTCCCCTCAATAATTTTACTCACTTCTTACAAAAATATACTTGTTTTGTCTTTTCGAATTGTAATTCCTGTCCCAGTTTATTTGTGTTAATTCGGTTTGCATTTCGTTTAACTCCTTTATATGCTGTACGAGATTTTGGTAGATAATATTTATTCACCGATTTGTTTTTGTACTTTTTTTGAGAGGTTCTAAATTTGATTTTAGCCTCTAAAAATTTTGTTTTTAATCAAGGACATTCCGTTTACGTTTTTCGCTTTTCCGGGCTTTGCACTTGCTTTAAATATATTTCCGTTTTTCCGAACTCGCTATTGTATGATATAGATGAAAACTCACTCACTATGGTATTAATTGTACTACAGCCTCGATCATTATAATATGGGAACCGACCTTCAGAGTCACTGGAAACCCTGCCGTTTATAATTTTGATTCCTATGGTCTAACTGAGTGATAATAACTCGAATCCGTTATTGTATATTAATTTAACAGTCCTTATTTCTACAAGTAGGAAGCTCTATCTCGCCTTCTAGCTCTTCACAGAATTCGTCTAGACATTCAGACGGACCAATACTTTAAGTAAAGTCTGGCAGATTTGATATCCGCGCCTTGAAATCGCCACACAATGAGCTTGCTGTCTTTATATTCCAACTCACACAGGATCCTAGAGCCTTTGGTAAACATATCTATGTATTCGGTATGTTTACCAAAAACAATTAGATCCTTTAATAAACAAAATACAATCTAGATTGTGAGACCAGGCGTGACATTTACTCTTAATATGTCAGTCCACACAACCTGCATGGAAATAAATATCGCAGCTGTCTCAGACCGCTCTATAAGTCAACATGATGCTTTGATAAATAAATACTATCGAGATTTTAAAACAAGGAACTGTATCATGCTCTTTCTTTAATTCCGTTCCACACACCATGACTCCCAAGGGTACTTAAGTTAATGCGTGACTCTACATATTCTATCAGCTGAACATACCACTGCTCCACAGAATTTGTTATAAAGACAAAAGAAACTCTACATTGGTTTCCCTACAGAATGGGTGGATTGTTGTGGGATTTGTGGCTTTTACATTCAGATTGGACGTCAAATTTAAAATTATATAAAAATAAACTCAAGAGTAATTGAGGGTGTGGAAGACATTAATATTGGACTGAGATGCTTCTATCATTTGGTTAGATTCTCCGTCTTTTTCGGGCTTTTTTCTCTCCGCCTCCAATTTTATCGACTCTCAAACCAGATAAATCACTGTGGAGATTTTAATAGATGCTTTTATCGATTGGTTAGATTTCTCGGGCGGTTTTTCTCCCTCTATACTTAATTTGATTTGCTCTCAAACTAGTTCAATCACTGTGACGTTTACGTGTCTCCCTGGTGTGGTTTATTTACATTGTGTGTGATTAGATCTTTACTTATAACTGTCAAGGGTACAAAATACTTGAGTAGTACTTGCGAGCAATGAAGTTTTAAATTCAAACTCTGATCAACAATCGCTTTGCTAGGTTAATAGCTGAGAAATGAAGCAGCTGAAAGATTGACCTGATTTCATCAACTCATTCAGTTGTTTTATCTGCTCTAAACATCAGTGTTTTCAAACTTTGAGAGAAAAAAGGTTCTGCACCACATAACGAGGAAGATTATTTCCATATTTCCGAGGCATCGTTGAGCTTTAAGTTTTTCACTCCCCAAATTCTCAAGTCTCTGTTTTCCGTAAGAGATCCTGAAGAGACGTGCAAGAATGGGTACGTTTAGAACACTATCTAAAATAAAATGTATGGCCTATTCAGTGTGTATCTTCCTCCCTATATATACAATGTGCTATATCCTTGTGTAATACCTCATGTAAAATATAAGGCAGATTAATAACTTGTAAGTCACCTTATAACAAGTGTAACATGAGAGATTATTAATTTGTTCCATTAATTCTCACAGCAGTTGATAACAAGAGCTAACTGTACCATGGTCTTAATACCTCTCATCTTCCTCTTTTTAAAGATGACAATAAGAGGTCTAATAATCACTCTCGGACATCTATTACGGTCGGATAAAACCTGAAACGGATAGAGTTCCGTAATTACTTACCAGATATATGGAATATCTTGTTCTAGAATTCGGTCTCTGGGCGTAACGAATTTACTGAGTTCTATAAGAAGGTTGTTGTAAAGAGAACAAGTTCCAACAGTACGATTAACCTCATAAACGTCGGAGGAGATATTGTTTACCAAATATATAAACTATCTTGTTCTAGAATCCTGTGAACGGAGCTGGGACTTTACTGACAATCCTAACCGTGGTGTTTTATTTGTCATCAGCTCAATACCAGACAATCCCCACTGACAAGGTACAGACTAATGGATGTTTTATGTGTTATTTATATAATATATAGAGATCTGCAGAGACACTACTGTTTCAGACTAATGTGTGTTTATATAACATTTATATCACAGGTAGAGAGCCGCTGAGACAGTAATGGATATATAATAAATCATTTATGTTTAGCCAATATTAGATAGTTGTCAGAGGGATCTATGTTTTATGTGGTACTTGAAGTCTATTAACTATAAGTATACAACGGCCGTATACTAATGTCCACGGCATTGTAAACCGGCAAAAACGATGACGTCACATTTCAGACCCGTGTATTTTTAGTTTGTGAGGAGCTCTGGGTAATTTCGTCCCTGATCAGCCACTGCGTAGCAATTGTTTTCGTTTGGATGAATGGCCTAATATTTAGTTGCCGTTGATTGTCTATTTAATAGGCACATCTTCCACTGGCTAACCCAATGACTGATGAAAACCACCCTCATCCCTTGCACCAAACACTGACAGGGGAACGATAAGACGCTTTTCAAACACACCACGAGCAGATCGGAATCTTTTCGGCCCATACCACAAATGCAGCATAAAACGTCCTCCCACTTCCGGTGAGGGAATCGTGGATATACGTTTTACTTCATATTTCCCTCAACAAGATATCAGAAAAGACGCTGTTTATCTATCATTTATCCTAGTTTGTTCTGCGGAAACAATTCTGGTATCAATTTATGTTTCATTTATCACTTTACGGGAAAAGACGGACGAATGTGGCCTCAAACAAACGCAGTATTCTTTCTGGATGAAAAAGGTCAGTGTGAACTGTAAAAGTAGCTGGTTTACAAGGATGAATTTAACTGACATTTACATAAAACTGTGCTGTTCATAAAATGATACTATTAGTCAGCATGAGCTCATATAGCTTTCATATTCCCTTTGTCACCCTTCAACAATTCCCATTATGAAGCTTTGTCATTCAACTTTTGACAATTTTAAATGATTGGCCGATACAGCTTTGCTGACCAATCGTCTACTCAAGACTTATTAATTACCCAGTTGGACAATTAATATCATGAATTATAATCGATTTTATTACAGACAAGTCTTTATTTAAATTGCCTCATACAATAAATTCCGTTTGATAGGTTTTAAATCTCATGAGTGTATCGTTGCATGCATAACATCACGTTCTAGCTATTAGAATTAATTTAATATTACGTAGTTTGTTTATGTTTAAAGATTGTTGGCGCAGACTGGTGTACGGTCAAGGAAATACCATAAACCTTGGTCGATGTTCGGCGCATCATCATAAAGGTTTCTCAGACTGGTCATCCTATAATACTAACTTTGATCTGATATACTTTGTTTATGTTTAAAGATTGTTGGCGCAGACTGGTGTACGGTCAAGGAAATACCATAAACCTTGGTCGATGATCGGCGCATCATCATAAAGGTTTCTCAGACTGGTCATCCTATAATACTAACTTTGATCTGATATATAAGATACTGTAATATTAACCGTCGTACGTAGATGTTCTACCTGGATCCCATAACCCCGATGTTAGCGGGTTAGTGGTGAGCGTGTTCGCCTACCACACCTACTTCCATGTAACATTCACGGGTTCCAGTCGGTCGGTCGACCATCAGGTATATGAGTGAGTCACACGATGAAGCTCCGGTAATCGCGGAGTTGGTTTATTTTAGGTTTCCTCCCAGATTTACACCGTATCTAAGCAAGGATGACTGTGAAATCGACTATCCGTCGTCATATAAGTTAAATACCATTCAGTATGCCTAAGACGTTAAATCCAAATAAAATAAAAACGCCTCGATAATGCTATCTATTAACTCTCTTTTTCTTCACCACAATCTGCCCACAAACCAGGGTAGTCATTAAAAGTAAGGATCCTCCGTTGCTGGCCGTACTGTATATGTCCAGTCTAGAGTGTGATAAACATGTACAAAAAGGGCGATCATAAATAACATTATTGAGATGGTGATTTTTTTTTTTATTTGGGTTGACGTCTTAGGCCAACTCAATCACACGCGTTTCAGTTGACAAATTCTAAAGGATTTAACGAGTCGGCGGGCTACAAAGCGGACAAATAAATCATGGCCTAATTCGATCAGGACTCCACTGTATTTTACTATAGCACAGTGGTGAACTACTTGGAATAACGCGCGGTTTTATGTAGGCTTTTGCTGTGCTGCGTTGACAAACCTTACGAGGATATAGCGTAACCGAGGTGCAAAAAAGAAGATTTACTCAGATTTCGATCATCGGACTGGAATGTTTGGGTTTTTTCTGAAATTAAAATATTTCCCTAGTTTGCTAGTCAGAACAAAACATGTTTCTTGAAGATACTGTGATAGAGTTGTGAATTGAGGTATGCTATGTTTACATGTAAATAGGAGATTATGGTTCTAAATAAAATACAGTTGTATTCAGATCAGAATTTGGGACTTGGATCAGAGTATACTAATTGGGTCAAAATATGAAACATTGGGCAGCATATATGATTTTGTTCACAATAAGAGATTTCAAATAATTTTGTTATTATTTAACGATGTACATTGTAAAATGTTTGTATATTTTGTCATCCATATGCATATACCTAGACCTGCGAATAAAAGGAATTGAACTGAACTGGAATATTGCATTGTGATAAGACGGATTGTCGATCAGAGAGTGGTATATCCAGGGGAGAATTGTATGTAAGCGAGATCTTGTCTCACAATATATCTTTAATAAAGAAAATGTATACTAATATAGATTGAAACCTATCAATTTACCACGTTTTTCCCTGTTACAGCTGTTCAACAGTACCCAAAATGCCGACGAATAGTTTTGCCTCTTTATCGAAAATTGATCATGTGGAGCAGGAAGGTGTCGATTTGTTGGGATTAATTGCGAGCTTAGACTGACAGTTGTAAATTGTACTTTTCATCAATTTCAGCTAATGATTCTCAGTGATGCAAAACAGAGTGACTACGTGAGATTTATGTGCCGTTTATACAACAAATACAGATCCCTTCTGATTATTGTGGATTCAAGTGGTATTAGTTCGTTCGTGAATTAATACAATATCATCAAAGAGAAAGGTGGGGTGTACTATTGCCTCATGAATATTAAACTGAAGGAAACTGGTTAGGAATTGTTAATGGCATTATCTTGTCATCATTCTTAACCATTTGAAAAAAACAGAAATCTCCTGCTGGATGGGCCTGTAAGTCATTATCTTGTATTAGGGAGACCGTAAGCTGTTGTCGTAGTGTCCTACTGTTTCGTGGAGAAGTGGACTGGAAGCAGAATCGTCAGACAATTGACGTCAAACAATTCCAAATTTGACGGAGAATAAGTAACGAAGTAAAGTGGCGATTCAATCCGAAAACTATCGTACAGGGACTCTCATTATACATTAGACATTTGTAAGCAGCTGGACTTTCCCTCAACGTGGAGAAGAGTCTAAAGTAAGGACTAAAGCGTTTTCTTGGAAACATTTCCTGGAAGTCTGAGTTCACGACCATACGATCACAATGTGTAATAACCATCGATTTACCATTGATCTGCTCACAAACCAGTTCCATCAGTAAGGATTTAGATCCTAATACTGTGGTCTTACTTTGGAGGATCTTTATTGATGTGTTTTCAGGGTACAGATCAAGGGATAGGCCGACTTATTACCAGTTCCGTATTCACGTTTAACGTGCAAGTCACTGTTTTTGCTTAATGATCTACCACTTGAGATCTTGGACAACTCGCACATACTGTTCTCTTTGCTTTATTATAAAGTTCTTATTCTGCCCTGACATAGATAGTAGAGGAGAGGGAGCTTCTTTAACTCTTTTCCTCCGGAATATGTTTTTCACATGTGGATCTATTTAGAAAATGTATATAGAAAAAAGACGTTTGTAAAGTAATTGACCATAACTTTTAAAAAGAGTCATAGTTATAGAAAAGTATAGATTTTCTTCGTTAGTTTACTTTCTCTTTCTGAAAAGGCTCAAATATCGCCGCTGTCAGCGGCTTGCCGTGTGCAAAGAGTTAAAGAAAGAGAAAATCTGATTTATGTACATTTTCCTTCTGGTGACTAAAATGTTCTTATATCTCTGAATTCGAAGTTGTTACTTTTCATAACCCAATAATATTTACATTTTCTAAAAATATTTCTTTATCTCTAAAGAGTTTACATTTCTCACAAGACATTTTATTAATATCTTAAGCTTTTATTTTGCTCAGAGGACTTATATGTGTCTGCAAATCTGAAGATAATATATTTAGCATAGGACTGAGATTTCTTAATATATCTGAATATTTTCGTTTCTGTATCAGTCTGATGTTTTTACATTTATTACAAGAACGAAATGCGTCTATATATTGTAAGTTTTAACATTTCCCCCAGGATTGAACTGTTTCTATCTATATTTCTTTTTTATATTATACAAAGTACTGAAGTGTATGAATATATTGAATGTCACATTGGTTGGAAAATGGTTTTCTCATTAAGCATTATAGCCTAATAATGTCAGTCTAATACACATTCGAAGAACATACAATTGTTGCCTTATATTGTGCTATACTTTGTGTGCCTTCCTCTTTTATTGCACTCAAAGAAGTAATACGCATTTTGCCGATTACAACGATGTTGGCATAAAGAGAACACATAAATAGTAGAAGAAAAATTTTCCGAGACTGCGTTGGAAACACATAAAAAAATGTAGAACAAGAGCAATAGACTTATTAACATGATTTATTACAGGCTATGTTTTCACAATCTGTTTTCTACAAGCACGATTTTACATTCATATCGATCCAACCACTGAAATATTCACAGAAATCCCATCTTTAATTCCGTTCGACACACCTAAGATCCCAAGAGTGTTTTAGGGAATGCATTACTCTGCATATTGTATCATCTGAGCAAAACACTGCTTCCATCTGAGCTCTTAGCTAGCCTTCGCTACAAACATTGGTTTTTGTACGGAATTGGTGGTTGTTGTGGGATTTGTGACATTTTATTACAGAATTGAGTTTAGTTAGACGAATCTTAGGTATATATATATATATATTAATGCAACGTGGCCTAAATTTATACTGACCAAGTTAGAGCAAAATTCAGATAATATTATTACTGTTTAAGGTGTGGAAAACATTGACATTGGGTTAAAGATGCTTTTATCGATTGGTTAGATTTCTCGGACTGTTTTGCTCTCTCTATCGTCAACTCTATTGTATCCGAATCCGATTTAATCGCTGTGACCATTTTAATATTTCCCTGTGGGTTTAGGATCCTGACGAGACATTCAAGAATGGATTCGTTTTGAACACTATCTAAAATATAAAGTGTCGTATATTTAGCAGGTGCCTGTATCTCTACAATATGATATATCGTAACACATCTTTATTTACCGAAGATTTATTATATCCATGTAAAGTATAACACCGAACAATATCTCGTAAGCCACAATATATAACTAGTGTGTATCTCGAGAGAGTATTACCTTTTTACCGGGTTCTACCGGTAGAGAGCCACAAAGGCAGTTTAGATAGTTGGAGACTACGGTTATTACAACCAAAGGAGAGCGTGCTCGCCCAATGACTGATGAAATCCGTCATTAATCCCTTGCACCAAACACTGACAGGACAACAACAAGCCGCAGTACAGACACCACAAACAGATCGGAATTTTGTTGACCCATAGAACTCGGAGCGCGAAGGCAAAATAAAACGTCCCCAACGTATGTAATTCGTTTATGTTGTTTTACCAATGTTCATCAGGAGATGATACTGATAATGCCACAAAAGCGCCATAATATTGTGTTCAAAATAGTTACACTATTCTAGTAATATTCTTATCTTTATCATTCTTCCTTTTCAGTATTGTTTAACATTGAACATCAAGTATAAGATACAGGTATTTCTGACATTCGTACTTAACTCTTCTACCTTTCCATGATTCCATGACCCCGATGCCAGCGGTTTAATGGTGAGTTTTACAACGTATCAAAGCGAGACACACTGCGAAATCGACAATCCGTCGTTATATAAGTGAAATATCGTTGAGTAAGACGTCAAACCCAAGTAAACAAACACCTCGAAAATGTTATCTATGATCTCCCTTTTTTCCCCACAATCTTTCCATAAAACCAGGGTTATCATCACAAGTAAGGATCTGCGTTTGCGGGGTGAATATGTCTCAACCAATCGATGAGTTTCAATGGAAAAATGCTCTAGGATTTGACGACTCGATAGACTACACAACGGACAAATAAATCATGGCGTGATTTGATCGAAACTCCTCTGCATTTTACTATAGCTAAGCGGTAAAGCACTAGGAATAATGTGCAGTTTTCATGTAGGCTTTTTCTGTGCTGTGTTGATAAACACTTTCGAGGCTCTAATTTAACCGAGGCGCAAAAAAGAAAATTTACTCGAATTTCGATTTTAAATTTCCATGATTGGTCTGGAACGTTTCATTTTTTTTCTGAAATTATAATTTTGCTCTAACCTTGGTAGTCATAAAAGAAATATATTTCTTGAATACACTGCGATAGAGTTTTGAATTGAGGTATGCTATGTTTACATGTGAATGGGAGTTTATATATCTAAATAAAATACAGTTGTATTCAGATAAGAATTTGGTACTTGGATTAGAGTACAGTATTTGGGTCAAAATATGATACAATGGTTGGTATATGGTATTTCGGTCACAATAAGTGATTTCAAGTAATTGTGCTATTATTAACTGATTTACATTGTAATATGTTTGTACATCTTCTGCCCCGTGCCTATATCTTGACCTGAGAATAACAGGAATTTATCTGGACGGGAATGTTGCATCGTGATTAGACGGATTGTCGATCAGAGAGTGGTATCTCTAGGGGAGATTTGTATGTCTGCAAGATCTCACAAGATATCTTTAATAAAGAAAATTGACATCAGTATAGTTTGAAACATATTAATTTTCCACGGATTATCCTGTTACAGCCTTTCAATAGTGCCCGAAATGCCGATCGAAACTGATCATGTCGAGGTGAAAGTGTCTCTTCTCCAATCAAGTCAAGGCGATTTTGTCCGATTTGTATAGATTCATTGTGAGCTTAGACTGACGGTCGTAAATTTTACTTGTTATCAATTTAAGTTTATGGTTCTTAGTTATACAAAACAGAGTGACTACGTGGGATTTATTTGCCGTTTATACAATGAGTGCAGATAACTTCTGATTATTTCCGATTTGTGTGGTATAAGTTTGTTCCTGAATTAAGACAATATCACCAAAGAGAAAGTATAGATGAGGTGTACTATTGCCTCGAGAATATTAAACTGACGGAAACTGGTTAGGAATTGTGAGCGGCATTATCTTGTCATCATTCAAAACCATTTGAAAAAATGGCCCATCTCCTGCTGGATGGGCCTGTAGTTCATATCTTGTATTAGGGACACCGTATTGCTGTTGTCGTAGTAGCCTACTGTTTCTTGGAGAAGAGGACTGGAAATAGAATCGTCAGACAATCGACATCAAATGATTCCAAATTTGACGGAGAATAAACAAGGAAGCATAGTAACGATTTAATCCGAAGACTATCATACAGGCACACATTTACACGTAAGCAGCTGGACTTCCCTTAACTGTGGCAAAGAGTCTAAAGTAAGGACTAAAGCTTTTTCTTGGAAACATTTTTTGGAATTCCGATTTCCCGACCAGAAGATCACAATACCTATTAACCGTTGGTTTACCATTGATCTGCCCATAAACCAGTTCCATCATTAAATATTTAGGTTCTCATGCGATGGTCATACCTTTGATTGATCATCTTTATTGATGTGTTATTAGCATTCAGACCAAGGGATATAGGCCGACTTATTACCGGTTCCGTATTCTGGACGTCACTTGTTTCGTGTAATGATCAACCACTTGATGTGTTGGATAACTCACATGTACTGTTCTATTTGCTCTATTGAATTCTGATATGGCATGAATAGTAGACGAAGTTTGCTTCCCAAGAGAACTGAAATGTTCATTATTCGAAGTTGTTACCTTTCTCACAAGCCTTGAGTGGTTCACAACCCAATCAGTGTTACATTTTCAAAAAAGGTTTCTTTATATCTAAAGATTTTACAGTTGTCACAAGACTTCCACGTATTAATATCTTAAGTTTTTATTTTTCTTACAGGACTAAAATGTCTCTTACTATCTGAAAGCTATATAATTATCAATATCATTATCTTTATATTTCATGGTTTGTACATATCTCAGCAGACTGAAATGTCTATAAATTGAAAGCTTTTACATGCCTCCCAGGACTAAAATATATGTATAAATCGGATGTTGTTATATTTTTTACAAAACTGAAATTCCATCTTATATTTGAAGAACTTATATTTCCCCAAGGGTTAAAATGTTTCTATAAATATATATTAATATATATACATGACATGTCTCATTGGCCTACACTTTGTCATTCTTATACCCACTCAAAAATCATAACATTTCGTCTTCTGTTGAGCTATCTTTGTGTTCTATTTTCTTTGAATTTCTCTCAAAGAGGATATTCGCCTTTTTCTCATAAAAACATGTCGGCTAAAAATAGGCCGCCCACTTTCTAGAAAGGAAACCATTGCCCATAGTGTAAACAGCGGCCAGAGACTCAGCGTTTGGTTAATGTCTAATGTCAACTCATCAACAGTTGCTTTACACCAGTCAGAAACTTAACTGCATACACTGTACATGTATTTCCATAATATTTGTTTCTATAACAGCACGATGTTCCATGCATATCGAGCAAACCACCGAAATACCCTCGGAAATGTTAATGTCATTATTATTAGATCTTTATCAATTCTGAAAGTTAGTTTTGGAAGCCTGTCAATAATCATCGATTTAATATGAGGCTGTATTGACAGTCGATTGTTTTACTTGTCCCGATGTCCCTACCAAAGTACACACGCATATATACCTCTTGGACTATTAATTGCCAGTAATATCATATTGTGAGATCAACCCAGACAACAATTCATGGTGGGCAGTCTGATCTGTGTTTTATTCATCACATTAAAGGAAATATGATGTTGCAGATTTAGACAAATAAAACCAAAACTTGTGTTAGTCTGTGCAATGTATAAGTTGACCACGATTTTAAACACCAAACAGTCCTTCCAAATACGCTCTATTCGTTTGAAAAGTATTGTTAATTCCAAATCAAATTTATTTTGTCAAACGTTTTATTTGAAATACTGATTGTATGAACACATAATATTATGATACCCGATGACCATGTATCATTAACCATAAAAGGGTTGTGATATAGCCGACGTGTTGTTCAGGTCGTTTTAGAAACACTGGGAAGGAACTGGAGTTTTCAGCCTGCCAATCAAAGGTAATAAGAAGCTTTGAGAAACAAATACGATCGAGATTTTAAGACAAGAAACTGTTTTAGCCCCATCTTTAATTCCGTGCCACACACCTCAAACCCCAAGAGTGTTTAAGTGAATGTATAACCCTACATCGGTGGTTCGCCCCCTTCGTTACAAACATAAAAGATATTCTACATTGGTTTCCGCTAGGAACGATTTGTTTGTTGAGGGATTTGTGTCGTTTTTATTCACAATTGATGTGTTATTATACGAAATGTGATATATATTAATGCAATGTGGCCTAAATAATGTTAACCACCTTACAGATAGTCAGAGAATAGTATGACTGTCGAGGGATGATTTTATCGATTGGTTAGATTCTCCGCCTTTTAAGCATTTTTTTTTTCTCTCTCTTTCTCAATCTATCTTCAATTCCATCGACTTGCAAATCAGATTAAACACTGTGAAGGTTTAGATGTGTCCAAGGCGCTTCATCTATTTTGTGTGTGATTAAATGTTTAAATGTAAAAATTCTTCAACAATATTTAATTTGCTCGGTTGATAATGATACATTCTCTGATCAGCAGTCAATTTGCTCGGTTGATAATGATACATTCTCTGATTAGCAGTCAATTTTCTTGGCTGATAGCTGATAAATGAAACAGCTGAAAAATTTACTAGATGTTATCAACTGTTCTATTTTCTCACCAGACGTTGATATTAAAAAGGTTTTTTCGCCACCTAAAAAGAAAGATTCTTTCGATATTACCGAGGCTTGTCGGTCCTAAACATTTCTCCGAATGCTCGAGTCTTTATTTCACTTAAGATCCTGACGAGACGTACAAGAATACCATCCAATTAGTATGCGTCTCTTTCCCTACAGTACGCTTTGTCATAGTGTAATACATCTTTAGTAAACGAGTAATTATAACGCAGAATAATATCTTGTTTATGAAAACCAACTCATCCTTTGCCCACAAACAATGACAGGACAACAAGACGCGGTACAAAGACACCACAAAGAGATCGGATTCGTGTTGATCCATAGCCCTGGGACACAAGGGCAGCATTAAGCATCTTCCCGCTTACGGCGAGACAATAGTGGATATATGTTTTAAGAGTCATTTCTCCCTCAACTATAGATCGGCAGAGACGATGTTAATCGATCATTTATCCTTGTTTGTTCTGCTGAAACACTAATGGCGTTCATGCATGTATAATTAATCTTTTATGTGAAAAGTTGAGACGCATGTTGCGTCAAACGAAAGCAATCAATCGTTTTTAAAATGTTTCATTTATCAATTTACAGAAAAAGAGGTTCAAATGTGGCCTCAAACAATCATTTTAAATTCAACACATAGGAAGCAATATAATCATAGTTTTTGAGTAACTGATAAATACTAATAGATAGTATTCCATCTGGCTGGCAGCTGGAAGCAAAAGTTCAATATAAAAATGTATAAAAGTATCTGGTTTTCAAGGCTGAGTTTACCTGACATTTACGTAAAGCTGTGCTGTTCATAAAATGTTACGTTCAGTCAGCATGAGCTCATACATCTTATCTAGCCAAGGGTTACTATTCCGAGCTACACTGCATTTTACCAACCCTTAGCAGATAATTACTGTACAATGAGAGTTTCAGATACGCATTGTATCGGATAAAATTCCAAGGTTCTAGTTAACTCCCGTGGTTTACAGTTGCCTTTGCCGCAATTTTCACTAGCCAAGTCTTCTAATAACGAAACTTCTGCTTGGATGCGTAGAAGTTCATACGCATCTGTTAGAAAGAGGGTTTTATATGTACTTTGGGATTAAATAGTTATCTAAAAGATTTGTTTTTAAATCAGATAAATAGTTCGTATATTGGATTTTGCATGGGTAAAGGATTAGTGCAATGTTCGGTCGACCATGTATAGGTAATTTAAAGATTTTAAGATCTTACCACATGTGGATAGTTTTATTAGAGCTTGCTTTGGGACATATGGATAACAGCTTGGATCGTAACAAAGAACAAGTGTTTAAACTAGTATTAAGAAATTGGAGGCGTATCTGAGATTGGATAAATAGTACGGGTTTTAGAGTGAGTGGAAAAACTTTTTTCGGGGCTCTCTTCAGAACTCCCTCGATGACTCTAGGACACTCTTTGAGTAGCTACATGGCGATGGCAGACAGGACATAGAGATGAAGGTTATTGCAAAGGGGACCCAAGAAACTAAAATTCAAGACTAGTATTAGTCATGGAATCCGACTTTATTTATAATAGTACGGTAAAGTAATAGTTTAATAGTACATGTTAAATTACTAGAAGCAGTTATTTACTTAGAGTAGACAAGTATTGTAATTAGATATTTTAGTGCGTATTCTGGTATCCTGTCGACACAATGGAATCACTTCAGTATATTTAAGCACTGTTTATGTTGATATATGTTCGAAGATGTATGTCAAATAATATGTTTCTATTAAATACCAAATATAAACATATATAATAGTTTAACTGGTGTTACTTAGTCAGATTAATCCTCACGAGGAAAGATTTATATACGATAACACGTGACCTATATTGAAAAGGTATGATGGTTTGTTAAAATATCTATTTGTCTCTGAAGTATTACTTTTGGGCCCAGCGTACTTCATTAAAAAAGATTTATGGTATCTGTTAATATACATTCCTCAAATAGTGTGAACTCCGATGCTATAGAAAGTATCTATATAACACATCCAATCAATTGCTTGGAAGCCAAGTCGCATTATACAGGAATTATCCGGTTAAGGGCTGAAATACAGAGTAGCTCTGAATAGTAATCGTTGGCTAGAGAAGATGGAGCTCATAAGGCTTTCAACCTTCCATTGATGTTATGCTTGAAGGAAATTACAACTATTGTAATATGTATGCAACATATTAACATCGCGCTTGGACGACCAAGCTTGTGTATACCCGTGTTGTTACAGATGCCTTGCCATGCATCCATAAGCCAACGGGCCAAGTAAAATACAATTGTTTTTCTCGGATAATATACAATAAAAAAATTAAGTTTATGTCGCAAAACAGTTGTCTTTCCCTTTAAGGAATTCCCCAAATGTAACTAGGTCATTCAAATTTTGACAATTCCATGTAATTGGCCGATACAGCTTTGTTGACTCAAGATCCAGTTGGACAATTAATATCATGAATTATAATAATTTATTTCAATTGTCTCATACAATGAAAACAATTGGTTTGCAATAAATTAGGTTTGACAGGTGTTCAGTCTCAGGTTTGTATAATATTACAGCCAGCGTTAACCGATCAATAAACAGTTCGTTATCGAACTTCTACATATTCTCCCATCGTGATAACAAAAAGTCTTTGGTTGAATCAGCAACGCAAGTTTACAAAAATCTTGAAAATCTATTCGGATCCTTTTTCGAGAGATTTGCGCGAATAAAAGAGAGGAGGTGTGAATCTGAATTTGCACCTCTATCATTTCTGCCTTTGCTGCATCGTTTTTAAAATTTAAACATCAATATGATACAGATAAAACGACATTGTCATACACTCCGTGAATGGGTCATTCAAGATATTCAGAAAAAATGGTTTCATAGCAGTTGTATGCATTATATACGAATGGTGTAATACAGTTGTTTTATGGGGTAAAGATATCCTCTATATATCTATCTAATATGTATACCATATCCATCTTTTTTACTTTCAGTCTATATACATCTTACTGCCGTGGGATTAGAACCTATAGCTACTGGCTAAAAGAATTATTTAATATTACGTATATGGTTTGTGTTTAAAAGTTCTTGTTGTAGACTGGTGAACGGTCAAAGAAATACCGTAAACCTTGGTCGATGTTGGGCGCATCATCATAAAGGTTTTTCACACTGGTGATTCTATTACGCACACTTTGATCTGATGTATAAGATACTGTCATTTTAACAGCTAATATTCATACCCAGACCATTGCCTGGTAATAAATGGGAATATTGCATTGTGATAAGACTGATTGTCCTTCTGCCAATGGCATCTCCAGGGGAGTAGTGTATGTCAGCGAGATCTTATCTCACAAAATTATCTTTATTTTAGGACAGTTTACACCAATATAGATTTAAACATGAAAAAATCCCAAGTTTGATCGGTTTAAGCCGTCGACAGTGCACGAAATACAGAAGGAGAGTTTTGGCTCATCATCGGAAATTGATCATGTCGATGTGGAGTTTTCTCTTCTCCAATCAAGTCAAGGACATTTTGTGTGATTTGTATGGATTTATTGTGCGCTTAGACTGACAGCTGTAAATTTTACCTGTCATCAATTTCACAGTTAATGAGTATCACTGGTACAAAACGAAGTAACAACGTGGGATTTATGTGCCGTTTATACAACAAATACAGATCCCTTCCGATTATTGGGGATTCAAGTGGTATTAGTTTGTTCGTGAATTAAGACAATATCACCCAAGCGAAAGTATAGGTTTGGTTTACTTTGCCTCATGAATATTTAATTGAAGGAAACTGGGTAAGAAGTCTTAGCGGCATTCGCTTGTCATTGTTAAAAAAACATAAAAACAGAAGTTTCCTGTTGGATGGGCCTGTAAGCCATTCGCTTGTATTATGGTGACCTTATTGCTGTTGTCGTAGTATCCTCGAGAAGTACGCTGGGAAGAGAATAGTCAGACAATTGACGTCAAGAATTCAAATTGTGACGGAGAATAAATAATGAAGAATAGTGGCGATTCAATCCGAAGACTATCTCAACAACAAACAACATTGCACTTAGTCTTACAGTGCCACTCAGTCAATTCAAAATGTCATCACATTTGGCTTCAAGCCTCGCCGTCTTATCTCAATGATATAGATTATATCCGTCCTGGTCATAAACCAGATCCATGTTTTGTAGTGATATTCGGTATATTGCAGTAAATTGTCCCGTCAACGTCCGGCATATTACAACTGTGTAAATGCACTGAGATTATGTAATGGTGTCATTCAGAGCAATGCAATCCCATTTTAAAGTTGTTAAACAGTTGAATTGTTCTTTAGTAAAAAAAAATGCATGGTTAGACGCTATTTTCACTCCCTTGAAACATTTACAAATTTTCTGGACTTTCCCGTAACTGTGGCCAAGAGTCCAAGGGAAAATTGTGGTACGGGTTTATCCTGAAGTTGCGTTCTGTGTTAAAATACTAGAAGGTGGATGGATACCAAATACATCGTTGATTAATAAACGAAACGTCCCTCGACAATGACATTAATTGTGTAATTTACACACAGCGTGAATGTTAAATTTAATGGGCTGTCAATACAATAGAGTTAAAGTCTCATCAAAAGAGACAATAATTTGATCTCTTTTTTTGTTTTTTGGGGAATCTCTTCTAGGGGGGATTTTAAGTCTGACTGATTATTAAATGGAACGACCGAAGTCATTCTCTTAAAGTTTTTTCTGGTAGCCTCTTTTGCCTAGTGTTTTAAGCCTTTCCAAACTGGTCATCAAATTTATTATTATTTACTGATATGTGCATTTCCTCGTTGTTGTTATATTCAGGTTTGTGTTATACGTTTACCATGTTTCTGACTTATAAGTACGTTCGATGATTCTAGATAAACTTTCCAAATTCAACTGAGTCCCTTATCATCTCCCAGAAACATGGCGGAAAAGCAGGTCGTCGTATCAAACCTGTCTTCAATTCCTACCGTGACCTTGTCGACGGTTATCCATCACAGTTATTCTTTCTATTGACGTCTCTTTGCACAGCGCAATGACATTGGCATTTTCATTATAGCGAAGCAAATTGTCGGTCTAGACACAGGGTGACAAGTACGGTACATGTGGATACACGCTCACAAATTTAGCTCCATTAAACAATCCTGACATTATCGCAGACGCGTTCGTCGGCAACCGTTAGTAGTTGTCAAGGGAAGCGAGGGAAACGGCTTTCTTGTCGGCTTTTTTTTCTACAATAGTCCAATCAAATGTTCGCTACGCTTTTGATACCAACTGTGACGACAGTGACAAGTTGTAAGTCAAGTCATGCATTTTGACCTTGCTTTGGGAAGATGGTTCACAATCGGTAAAACATCGCCTCATTATCGTTATTCTGGTGTCCTCACCTGGCATTTCAAAATAGAATCGAGTTTTCTTCATACGCCGAGACATTGACTTTAAGAAACACCCGGGCCATCTTTTTTATTTGCTGGTCCGTGGCAAATGTCGCACCAAACATTGACGAAAATTAACGAACGATGGCACACGACAGTTCTCTCACTCTCGTTCGCTTTAGAAAGTCTTGCTAGAATACGATTGTTCACCTAGGTGATGATAGGAGAATACACCGTCATCTTCTAGGAGACTTTCATCTGGCTCATGCATCGGCGAATTTTACCCAGGAGTTTATTGCTCGAAAGCCAGAACATAAGGAAGCTTTTGAATAATGAGACAGGACGAATACCATTTCTGCCAAATATGACCTAAAGTGCCACATGACGTCGCTGCATATCCTCAGGATGTGCTCATCTCTACAGGAAAAGGAATAGGTTTATAATGTAATAGGACAAATTTTCAACCCAACCGGTAACGATGGCAAAACGTTCTGTGTGATGCACACAGCACATACAGCCACATTAACTTGTCAGACAACTTTGCTCTGGGCCCTCGTTTATCAATTCTAGTATATGGCCCAATATGAATAAATTTATTTTGTGTGATTGAGGGTTAGTATATGAGAGCATGACGTGAGGGGATCCGTCTCGTTTCTTCCAGACATGCGGTAGTTGGAACAATTCAACAATATTAGTCTCAATGAAAATATATAGTTGCTTTGTGTGTTGGATGTTGTGATTTTGTTGTTGTTGTTGTTGTTGTTGTTGCTTTTTTTATACTGTATAGTATTGTAAATAGCCCGTAGTGACAGCGTCCGACCACTATGTGGCCATTAACAGGCTATACCTTAATTCAAACATCGACACACATGTGGTACATATCTCGGATAGACGAAGACGCTTTAAAAGGTCGCGATCGTTCGTTGGTATGATGTTCATGAATGTTCCATCGATCAGCCGAAGTACAGCTGTATTGTGCTGCATAACTCTCTCGTCTGTGAGGTTATTATTAGACCTGTCTGAATGATGTATGTGATATTTCTCCCTAATGATCCACAAAAATACTCTAAGAGCACAGTGCGTGTCTGTCAGATTGACGATATTGTAATCTCCTAAAATAAATTTGGTTGCCTAACATAAGGAGAGCTTAAATATTTTTCAGGACAAAAATAAACAATCTGTTCATTCCACTCCTTACTTCAGAAAAATGTTGCTTGAACCATAACTTTTACACTTGCACACACCGCTGTCTATTAAAGTACTGTGTGTTTATTACTTAATCCGTAGTTGTTTCAAAAGTATAAACAAAAATACAAAGCGGAGCAAATGTTGCTATTAAATACAAACAATGCGAAACTGTAGCTTATTTACAAAATATACTAGATGCGATTAAAATAAAATCTAAGTTATTCCCCAACAGCTGTTTTTTAGTTTTGATCCGCTATAACTCTACACCAAAGGGCATCCATGACGACAGACACTGTGGTGGTTCATGGAAGGGATTGTCTATTTTGTCCAATAAAAAAACAGATACAACAGTTATTAGGGATCGGCACTGCAAGGGGTTGGTCAGGTGTAGTCCAATCAATCCCGTCTGGTGTAGTGTTATCTCCGGAAGTATGGGCGAATACAAAGCTCAGCAGATAATTTACATCCGGTTTTAATTGAATTATTTTATGAATTAAATTCTGCCGGGTTTTTTTTTTTTCGTTGGAAGCGTTTGATAACCTCGGTATTATACCCTATGACACCAAGACTGGTCTCCGTGTCCTTTTTGGCTGTAACGTTGTCACATGAGTTAAATAACCTTAAACACGTGATAACAACCTCACAAAAGGAAAACTTACAATAACTATAGTGCCTTGGTATTGTATACGCATACAACCAAGGCAATACACCAAGTCAACAAACTATGTAAATGGACATAAAAATTCGGACTTATTTCAGACAACAATGTATGCACAAAACAAACAAAATATAACAAAATACACAAGAATAACCATACCACAGATAAGTGCGGCAAAATTAACAATGATCACTATAATATATGTACATATATGTGTTTGTTTATCCATGTTTGAAACTCCGCAATAATAATATAGGTACAACTGTTAGTAATTTAATATTTATCTAAAGAAACGGGAATAAAGATAATTCTGTTTCATATTCAATAAATAGCTGTCCATTGTCCACTTTGACGGGATGCACGTCTTGCTGGAAAAAAAGGGAAAGAAAACAACTGAAGAAAATTTGAAAATAAAGCTCACGTACTTTCAAAAAAGGCATATGTTCCGTGGGATGGAAAGTCACTCACTGGTGTATACAAACACACAAATGTGCGAATACAGACACCGAGCGTTCACCCAAGCATTCTGCTTCAACAGAGAGAACCTTCAATAATTTGGAAATTTAGCCTTTGTCAAAAACTCCATGAATTTAGCGTTGCTTTGACAGATATTAGGCGTTTGTTCCACCATATATCTTGGTATCCCAAAAGAAACGAAGCCATTGTCTTAATCTCGGGATAATCGTGGTTAAAATTGATAGTTTATTTGATAACTACTGAGCGATCGAAACAACCTCACCAAAACCCGTAACATAATTTTGGTTATCAGAGCAATAACTGCTATACCGAAATGTGAAAGTCTGTCAAAAGACGAAACACTGCCGATTGATTGATTGATTGGTCGACTGATTAATAGATCACCTGAGATTAATCGATAGGTGGGTTTATCGATTGATGATTAATTGATTCATCGATTGATTATTCGATTCATCGATTCATTGTTTGATTTATCGATTGACAGCAATACTATGTAAAGAGTTTTTCTCTGCTGTACAATTACTATTACTGCTAAATAAGGTCAGTACCATTTTGCTGGGAACCTTCTGTCCTTAGCCACACGGACAGACACTTGTATTTGGCTGGTAAGCATTCGTTCTCCGAGCCAACCAGTTGGCCATCTTAGGCCTCGCCATTACAGTAGAGAAGACAAGATGGGAAACCGTTTGTTCGCAAAATCGAAAAGCAACAACAAATCAAACAAACTAAAACTCACCTGTTTTTGTTTTTTTAACATATCCGACTACTGACTACTACTATTGCGACTGTAATAATTTAACCCGCGTAATTATTGCACCTTCCACGGCCTACAATTTCCTTGGATCAAAAGTAGCGTCTTTCAAATCAGGGGAGTCAAGTGCCGTCAAAGCGTAGCTCATAGAACGGAAGTCTCGTCGACCGCCTTGGCGCGCTGGTAACTTTCTAAGTTCAACAAAGGCCAGCGGTAAGGTAACTTAAATTCCGCTGTATACAAACTTTTGACGGCAGCAAGGGATTCTATTTTAGTTTTACTTACTGACACTGTCAGTAGCTGTTAAACGTGTTAAAAACTCTAGGTGTGTTTGAAGTTGCTTCATTTGTTTATTTTTTTTCCCGATTTTACCAAATATGGTTCCCTATCTTCTCGATCTTCGTTAATACTGTAAAGGCAAAGCCTGAGACTGTCTACTGGTAAGCTTCCAAAAGCGGTTGATTCCAGCTAGATACGGGTGTCTGTGACCAGATGCTTTTATAGAAAGCTGCATTAGGGAAAGTATCATTATTGCTTAATAGGGTTTTCAATAATGTATTAGGATCCGACGTCACAACATGTACAGATTAATCAACCGCTATCAGACGGTCGGTATTATTGGAAACACACAGATAGCGTGCTGTGTTTCAGACGCAAAGCAAACCTTCAATATCGGTTATATCACGAACTCCAAATAATTCCCTCCGATCCACAGTTACTAAACCACCATCAAGGAGGAATATTAATTTTCTAACAAAGCAAACAACTTCATCTATTTGTGCTAGTGAGCCTATTATCTTTTCGACAATATATTTGCCGTTAAATTGAAATATCCCCAACAGTCAATCAATGAAACAATAAAACAATCAATCATCGATCGTTCAATTCATCGATCAATCAATCGTCATCAGAAATCAAGCAATAATAAGAATTAAAACTCATAAAAACAGTGTGACGTTTCTTTGTTCTTTAATTTGAAATCACGTAATCCAGATTGCAACAACAACTACACGACAACCCTGGTGGCTCTATCTATTAATATGAGGGGTTGAGTTCCAGAGGTCTGTGTGAGGAAGACAAAACATCCATAATAGTGACGCAACCTAATCATAGCGTTTCAACATCAATCAAACAGAGATAAATTATATCCATTATTTCTCCGACAGATACAGAAGACAAATACCTGAATTCCTATTTCATTTTGTCCGGTCTCCAAATCAAACATATAACCATGCCATGGACACATCACGTGAGCTTTTCCGTTATAATCCTCTATTTCCCCGTTATAAAGAGGTCCACCTGAAATACAAATATAGAGAGTGTAATATTAAACATCACGTGAGCTTTTCCGTTATAGTCCTTTATTTCTCCGTTATAAAGAGGTCCATTTGAAATACAGATATATAGAGTGTAATATTAAACATCACGTGAGCTTTTCCGTTATAATCCTCTATTTTCCCGCTATAAAGAGGTCCACCTGAAATACAAATATATAGAGTGTAGTATTAAACATCACGTGAGCTTTTCCGTTATAATCCTCTCTTTCCCCGTTATAGAGAGGTCCACCTGAAATAAAAATATATAGAGTGTAATATTAAACATCACGCGAGCTTTTCCGTTATAATCCTTCCTTTCCCCGTTATAGAGAGGTCCACCTGAAATACAAATATATAGAGTGTAATATCAAACATCACGCGAGCTATTCCGTTATAATCCTCTATTTCCCCGTTATAAAGAGGTCCCCCTGAAATACAAATATATAGAGTGTAATATTAAACATCACGCGAGCTTTTCCGTTATAATCCTTCCTTTCCCCGTTATAAAGAGGTCCACCAGAAATACAGAGTGTAATATTAAACATCACGTGAGTCTTTCCATAATATTCCACTATTTCTCTGTTATTACGAAGTCCGCTGGTATTGTACACTGTAAACAAATATAGCTCTAATAGAACCCTTTATGGTTCTTCAGTTATGGCTTTGTCGGAACCCCTTTGGGTTCTGTACGCGACACTCACAGCAGCTGTTCCAAGTATTTGTCCCTATCTTATTTTATCAAAGAACTGTTGTAGTCCTTAGAGTTATATTTAGAACCATCTTCTTTTCTAAAGAACCGTTATTTCTAAGAGTGTAAACATATCTACATTAAACATCACTTGAGCTTTACTATGTATAATCCTGTATTTATCCGTAATAAAGGGGTCCGCCTGAAATACAGATATATAGTGTAATAATAAAAACCAGGTGAACTCTAGCATCATCCGTTATAAATTGTCCAGTAAGAAATGAACGGATATAAAGTGTTAAATTTAATCTAACTGGATGAAAGAACAGGTCTATATCTCAAATAAAGATTCAATGCAAGATCTGCTGGGTAGCGCCATATAAATAAATAATTACTCAGAGCTATATTATAATAAGGGAACATTTTCAAGACAAGGTCTTAATTGGTGTTACCATTAAAGCCGATGTGATTTCTTCGATCTAAAGCGAATGGTCAATGGCATTTTCCTGTATGCTGCTGTTTTTTAGACTATGTGTTAACGCAAAGCCTATCTGTTCCGGTATGGAGCTGCTCAATTCAACGTCTTCGCTTAGTACATGAGTTGCGTCCTTACTTTTTTGGTTTTTAAATATATTTTCCGGTGGTTTGTTGCTAATGCCCGCAAAGACGACTCCTATCGTCCGTTTGGTGGATAATCTGTCACATGGATTAAACAACATCAAGAATGGCATGTGAACCATAATCAAACAAATATCAATCTACGTCCCAAATCCCTCTGTCAGAAAAATATATTTTATTATTAATAGACGATCTATCAGGTCAATGACTCCGATGGGCTCATATAATCAGCAGGACTTTTTTGTATGGAAATGTCTGATTACTGTAGCCAGAAATGGCTTAGATCTTGTCCGTGATAGCAGCTGAGTATCACAGACAGGGTATATACCAGTTCAGGGGTTAGGTTATTCCGATCAATAAAGCTCCCCTTCATCTGGTATCTGACCAGAGCTCAGACATAAACGTTATGCAGCTCTGTCAGGTGTTTAATGTAGTAATTGTTACGATCTTATAGCGATTAACGTCTGTGAACATTTACTTGGACCAAGTAGTGTCTGTTACAGAGATAAACGCTATATTGACCATGGTATAAATTGATAGATGCTACGTAAATAATCATTTACAACAGAGTGTAAACTATATATACGAATAAACTTAACCCAAAAATCCCAAAATAACGCGTCTGTTTCAGATATTCGTGTTGTTACCATGATATAAAGTATACAACAAAAGTTGTCCAATACGATATATAGGCCTACGCCGGTGTGTTGTTCGACCTCATAGTTAAACGCTGCCTTTACTTAAAACTTGCCTCTGTCGCAGACTATATGACAGGTCCAACGTGCAAGTCTAATAACGATATATTAAGTCCCGTCTGTCGCGAGAGAACAGTTATGAATATATGGTTATTTATTGTCTTTTTAAGAGATTTCTTAAACTCTGGTATTTAATTCATCACGGCTGTTTAAGATGGCTATGTAATTCATTTCATATAGATAGCAATTCCGTACACGTACCGGTATATGGAATCAATTCAATGAAACAGAACGTGCAAATCAGCGTCAAGACCATGTCCGAAGACAAACCCTAGCCAGTCTTGTCAACAGAGTGGCACGAAGAACTCTTGTATATCGACCCACACAATTACTGTTGATTGAATTGAATCAGACAATGTGTAGAAAGCAGGGAAATGAACTCTGGCAAGCATCTACTCACTGCAGGAACAGGATCATTTCCTCGGGCTACTAGAGTGCATACATTAACATGCCACCATCCATCCACTGATGGAAGCAAAAATCCAATCGAGAAATTAGTGGAGGAAAAGTTGTGTCGTTCATTTCTTTTAGCCAATTTTAGAGCAATTTCATCCGGACATAAATAGCATGTTTGCGATTTTTTACTTCAAATAGCATTCCCAATAAAGCCTGAAGTCCACTTTTATTCCACTTTTACGGGATTTCAACTACTGAATGACGCATGTACACAGCTATATATAGCATGTTAAATTGATATATGGTGTATATCGGAAATAACAACTTTCCGAATTCGGCACTTGTTTTTCTTTCTGTTTTACTTCTTTATTTTAAAAGCAAAAAATTACACTGTTCTCAAATTCATGTACACATCGACCCAGTAGAGTTTAATTTCCTTTAATAATCATCCTCCCATCACACCAAGAATCATTAACACGCTATCGTAGAAATTAAGTACCAGAAACAATAGTTGCTAGTAAGCCGCGAGCATAATCGTCTGACAATAATATTGGCTTGATTTGTCGTTTTGCTCAATTGGCTTATAGCCTGTGGCTAGGTAAGTGCTTAATTTGTCTGCCTACTAATACTACTTGGATATATCGTCCACCGGCTCGAGTTCACCTCTCGACCATCAGGTATAGTCGCCTTAAGTTTCGAGAACACCTAGGGAACACCAAAATGGAATTGACGTATGTTCTTATCGCACAAAACAGGAAGAATCTAGGTTAAAGGCAGCCAATACTCTATCAGTTTGGCTTGATGAAAGCAGATCAATCAAACTTTATTTATTAACCTATTCTCCTTGTCACATATTTTCTTACAAGTCTAAATAATGGTAATCAATAACTACAGGGAGAGAAGGGGAGCGGGTATTTGTCTTTGTTTTGTATTGAATATCCCCCTACCGACTGATTGAAGAGATTAGAATTAATTAGAGACGACCAAGAACGGAACAGACATCCGCGGATGAACTGCTTTATGGATGCACCGATTCTTCAATGCTTGTCATTACAGGCAATCAATTCCAATACAGAAATATCCATGGCAACTGCGTTTTTATGTCAAAGTACTGGGCCTATATCACAATATTACCCTACCGAATTACCATTCTATGGTATTCAAACAGCAAGTCAGAATAGCAAGACATGAAGTGTATAATGGCCGTCGATTAGATTAAAACTCCTATTCGTACAGCTGAAAAGTTCTTTTAAGTATTTGTCGACAACAAAATGATAATTAAAATCAAAACAATCGACAGGCGGAACTTTTTCCATAATTGAAAATGGAAGTTGGATGAACTTTCAATTCAAATAGAGGGTTCATTGTTACAGTGTTGATAATGTGGTTTAAAATCAATACATGTGACAAAAGGCGATATTGTCAAAATATCTATTATTAGCTATTATTTCTATGCTCCGACTTGATTTAAGAGAATGGGGCTTGAAGTCTCTCAATTAAAAACTATTCGCCCCAGAAACTATATATTATCAATCATAAATAATTTAACAAAATTTATTAGAATTACCTCCAATGAATAAGTTTCACTTGTATACCATTTTATTGTTGTTCTGTACAGAAACTGTATTGCTCAAGGCATTTAAGTGTTGAAATACGATTATTTTGTGGATTTCAAATACTCTCTTTGGTTTCACGCTACATCCCAAAGACTCAAATTTGCTTTTGTCACGGTGTGCCGATCACATGACAAGGTAATATTAAATAGTGTCTGAGACATGGCAGCGGTCACAATTTAATCACATATAGATGCCAGTTGTTCTCCGGTGATATGTATTGACTGTAGGCTCCATCTATCAACTAGATGGACTCCCCCATACAAGTCTTGGACCAAAGCGATAGCTCAAAATTGTACCATGGGGTATTTACCAAGGCTGCATAGTACCCAGATAAACCATTCGACGCATGAAAGATTTAAGGATCAATTCCCTGCTGGCCACTAAAACTGTTAGGAATCACATGGACTAGAACTAAACTGTGAAAAGCTACTTTGGTAAATTGCAAATACAATTGCTAACCAAAGGGGCTCGACTTTTGGGAACTATTTTAAATTACCTAAACATTATGTGAGTAGTAGGAATTCAGCTATATATATGACATAGGGTAAATACTTTTATGGTAGAGAAAGAGAATTGTCTTAGTCACTACTGGGATTCGAACTCAGGTGTCTGATATATATAACGATCGGGACCTGAGCATAAAAAAGCAAAGCAAATAAAAAAACTAAAAAACAAAATACTTTGTTTTATTGATTTTAGATTAATTGTAAATCTGTTATTAGAGTGAACACAAAATAAGCAACCCCTTTTCAATCACTGAAGTATAAATGAACATCAATGTGGCCATAAAAGTGACAGAGGGTCGAATGTTTTCCACAAGTCTCGTACACAGCTGATTACTGACTATACAGTACAGAAGTTTAAATAATACGCATGATTCTGCCGTTCGTGTCGATTGCAATTTATTGGCCATAGCAAATGCCAGTTCATGTTACTATTATTATATGGTCGTGGGGAAAAGCAATTCAACGGAATTTATGTCGCCAAGAGATTGATCGGTAACCAATGTAAAATGCTCATAAACTGCGTTTAGCTCATTCGCTGATTATAACCATAAGACCCACAACATCTGGCGGTCAATAAAGACGGGCTTGTTGGGCATTGTGAATTGGTCGTGCTGTTAATGGATTGGTTGATTAACTTCACTGATTAGACAGACTGATGATGTTATAGGAGGTATACTTCAATGATATAATTTGTCTAGAGTATACAGTTTACTCTATTAAAGGAGGAGGAAACAGATCTTGCCTGTATTGATTGTGTTTAGCTTTGTTAGGCAAACATATGTTACCTGTTGTGTATTAAACGGGAATGTAGAAAGATTTATTAGAGAAATCAGGGTTTAAATATTTGTTTAATCAGACCAATGGGGGCAGTTTGACCAAACCTAGGCACCTCTGCAGCGGCTTCTATGTATGTCATTTATAGGTACCGGTAACACACTAAACGTCATGCTAAAAATACCAGAAATCCGAAAAGAAAAAATAAGTATCTCTTTCAAATATACACTCTTCAAAAAAAGAAACGCAAAAGAGAATTTTCAGAGTTGACATATATGTTATTCAAATGAATTGA
>JARFOD010078354.1:0-20179 GCA_031763545.1 Mopalia muscosa
GATACATCTGACGTCTGGTTTATTGGTTTCTAGCAAATGTTTGAAGAATATTTGAGAATACATGATAAATAATTATACAGCATAGTGACCTTCTTGAATAAGCCAGATTGGAAAAATTCCGGTATTTTTACAATAACTTTGTTGAAATTTCCGTTTGAATAATCAAAATTACATATTTTGTTTTATATTTTTACTTGCGCCCTTTATAATATTCTAGAGTTCCAATAATTGTTTTGGTGAAAAATAAATGAATAACTCAGAAAGGAATATTATAGACAGTGGACATTTGCTGGGTTTCTCCACCTAAACATACATTACACATTATCCTATCAACTTGTCAACGCATGAACAAATGTGCTTTTAAGACTTGGAAACAGATACAGAACACGATCTTTTTTAACTCGGCAGATACTGGGTGCGGCAATTTTGACATAATAAACGAAGTGTAGCCGCAAATAGCCACACGGAGTAATCCAAATAAGGTTTATATTAACCACGTATTTTACAGTGGTGACAAAAATGTCTTCCCGACCAACTGGAGACAGAAAGGAATGATCCATAAAGGTCTTGACCAGAGGATCATCAGTATATAGCATTTACTCAGGAAAACACGTGTCTTTCGAAAGTGAGACAAATTCTCCTCATAATATTTCAAGCATGTGCTACGAAGCATCAGATGAACTTGGCTCACAGCAAATAGTGTTGAGGCTAATTATCAAGATATTCACAGCCAACTTGTGTTATTCTACAAATGAGTGTTTCTAAGATATAGACCTTATTCAAAAACATAATTGTGTGGTACAAATGGAGAGGCAGATAAACGTATATTTCGTTGTACTAATTTTGTATTTTTTGTATACCTCTATATTCGATACACGACGGTACGCCATATCAAAGAGATCTGCAAGAGTATCACAGGAGATAATCTGATGTAACTTTGTCATGAAATCGTTGGTCGAATACTACGTTGTCATGGGACAAGGTTGGTAATTAAAGCAAAGCAATATAATACTGAAGAATGGTAGTTCCTGTGAGATCTAAACCGTTGGGAAATTAAACGGAGTCCATCCATACAATTGGTCTTGTCCTTTAATATGTTTTACAAAATATATTAATATACTTCAGGACTCGTTTCTTATAACTAGTTTACAAGAGAGTTTCTATCCGTCGTGTATGCGTCTGTTATGACAATTGACGTGATACCAGAAAGTTTGTATCTTGGATTGTCTCTTCGTTTTGTACAGCTACATATTATAGAAGGGACGAACATATGTGTTTGAACACATGACATTCGAATAGTCAAATCATATACATAAAGCGAGGAATAATGCTCTGTGACCTGCTGTGGCAACCAGATATTTATGACAAGAATGAAGAATCAACAATAAACACGTTTGTCTGAAGACTCCCCGCCCTCAAGGACATCAAGGAATGGCATAGATGCCTGCGTTGTCTAGTGTAACTGTTGCTTGCTTATCGTACTTTGTTTCTGTCCTTGAGCCAAATAGTACATATAGTTGTTTTACTGCAACAGAATTGTAAATACAAACATATTGCATATGTCATTGACATCGTTTAACACAAGTAAACAGCACATGCTATCTTTATAGCCCGAAACTGAAATGGAGAATTCTATGGACTTAACTGAGCAATTACAATCTAAATTTAGAAACGAATTAATGCAATATGTAAAACTTTTTAACATAATGACAACAAGTCCTTTTGGACTTTTTGGGGTCATTTCGACCAACCTAATTAAGCAAAGCCAATTGTAATGAAAACATAAAAATCTATACAAAATTGAAAGCATAGGTGTTAGCATGAAAGCGGATCTAAAACTGCACATATCAAATATATCAGAATATATGAGTAATTTATTTTTTGTCAGTGGCTCCAATTTGGACAAACTTTTTGGAAACTGTATTCTTTTTTTAAAATGGCTATTCCGACTTGTCTCCCGAGTTCAAGTTTTAGATGTTAAGCTCACATCCAGAAAGCGGTCAAGGTTATCCAATGTTTAGAATAAGCAATTATGTTAAGGTGATATGTGTCAGCGCGAGGTTAATGTCCTCTATCCGTGAACGTATACCACTTGTGTATTATAAAGGCGAATCCGGTGTACCAGTGGAATCACTGCATTAAATAACTGTGTTGTGCCAGGTCTCAGTGGACATACATTATTCCAAAGAATACACAGTTTGGCATCGACTGTCTGATAAAGCCTCGTTAACGCTTTGTTTTTCTGTACCAGTTTTAACTGACACGGGATACACAGGTTACCGTAAACTGTCGATGGTACATCATCTGTTAACACTCTGTTTCATGAACGATCGTAAGCTGACATGGGATACATACATGATGCCTTTATCTTATAAATATGCATATAGTAATAACTAAACACCTCCTCAATAACGACAGCCGTCTGAAAACTTTAATTCCGATCTTAAAGTTTTATTCCTGTATCAAAATGTGTACGTAATGAATACACCTGTAACTGAGTAGCTGTCACCGTAGGTAAACCTTCAAACAGTTACCACCCATCTCTTAATGTTTAAAAATATCTATCCATCCATCCATGATATTTCATGATTTTTTGTTCGATAAAAAGTTGTTATGGTGTATTTCTCCCCCAATGCGACCCATTTTTTAAAATAGTGTTGCTGTTTTTGATAGTTTAAATTAAGTGAGTCACGCCTTTACGGAGTATCAGAACCGGACAAATACTTGGAAGTTAACAGTTTATTACCTGTATTCTGCCCACGACACGGCCTCGGATTCGATTTCGTAGACTGTAAAAAAGATGAATAATCACATAATCGTGTATACGTACACACTGGGCAGATAACGGCAACAAACTCCATGATATTATTACCAGTATCTGAACAGTACAGACGAAATCTTATACATGATTAATACACTAATATATCCTTGGTGACATTTTGCCGAATGGCTGGCTAAGAGTACACGACTTGTGACAGAATCCTTGATGTATCCCTGACAAGATAGGCAGTTATTCTCACTGGGGTACAAACAAACACTTCAGTCATTTGTTTTTTTTTCCTTCTTCCAAGGGCTGCAATGTTTTTTATATCAGATTTGTTCCTACTCGCCATGGTATTTTTTACATTGTATGCATCTTGGACAGCTGAAAGTCAGAGCAGTTGTATTCAAGAAGGAGGTTGGTTTAAAGGCAGCTGGAGGCTCTTGAAATAAAATAGAGGATGAAAAGGTATTAATATTCAGTTTCTGATCCAACGTTTGGCTTCACGTTAAGTTGGTAACAACAAAATTAGCACCATATCAACTCTAACCAGACGTGCCTTAAACTGTGTTCTTTAGATTGACCACTTAAAGAAAGTATTTACATTATACAACCATTACCCGAGAGTATTCGTAAAAAAACACCATTGCCCCTGTCACACAACAACGCAATGACCAGCTGTTGGGATGGCTGGTCTTGGAATGGATATATTGGTCGGAGTTTCCTGTTTCCTATCTTAATCCTCTTTGTAACCTCTACTCAGCCATGACACTCCTTACTCCATGTATATAAATAATTTGCTTGTTGATGTTAATTTGTACTTGATAACGACCTCTGAAATGAGATAGAAACGTAGTATCCAATAAATTAAGAAGTTGTTATCCATACTTAAGTCTTTTCACGTTTAACCGAAGAGTCTGTGCCATTCCAATAAAAATTAACAACACCATTGCTAAATATATTGTTTTCATGTATGATCGAAAACATTAAAAGGTCACGAACCCAATCGGTGACGCTTTTCGTTTCACGAAATGATTTTTGTTGGGTTAGTTACAATATAAATGAAGTATTGACATCCTTAAACACATTTGGGATGTTACTGATTAAATTATATTGCAGAGCAAGGCTACATTCCAAAGTGTGAATTGTTTGTGAATCTTTTACTAAAAACTATGAAAATGCCATGGTTCTATCTAGTTTGAATATATTTTGTTTTATTTATTCTTTAAATGACGTAATGTTCCAGTTATTTTTTTCAAAATCACTGACAAACCTATATCGGACACGAAACTATATGAACGTAGTCATTTAGTGTAAAAGTGCAAATTCGATGGTGATTTAGACAACATGTCAGGAAACTATTTATGTATAAATAAATGTAGAGAAGAAAATAAAGGTGCCTCCCTAAATGCAGGTGAGTCTCATGCAGTAGTCCAGTCGGTTGAGTGTTTGCCCTGCTTTCTTTATTATTCTTTATTCATCCCATGTTGGATCAACGGAATTAAATCACAATTACATACCATTGGCCAGCACTATTGTGGGAGCAAAACTGGGTAGTAAATTAACCCAGTAAAATGATCTTAAGGTTCGCAGGAATCGAATTCGCGACCCAAGAGGTGCACCAGAAACATACACGCAGTAGAGCATTAACTCTAGAACACTCAGCCACGGAGGCATTTAGGTTACATTCGTGTCTATCCGAATTGCAGTAAGCATTGTACATTAAAATACACACTTGAACCTCCTGCAGATGTCCCGGCTTCTTTGGTACTCAGGGGCATTTGTCTTCCTTCACCAAAAAGCACACGACAAAAAGACAAAGACAAACAAAGTTTTATACTCTATATTTATCTGGTTTAAATGTTTATTGAGCATAATGAGTTTAGAGCCTAATAGGTTCGTGGAGCCTCAATCAGATTCAGGGACATTTTTTTTCCTTCGTCAAAAGTCATACGTCTACATTTATCCGTTTTTACCGGTTTTTATTGAGCATAATGCAACATAAACGGACTGCACACCAACTACAATATAGTATGTTCTATAATTCTCTTTCATTTAGTGCCGAGCTCGTCCTTGTTTTTAGAGGTTTGTGTTAAGCAAATATCATGAGAGCAACGGGGTCTGCCATAATCTGAGGGAGTCTGAGTTGTGCCACTGTTGAGACAAACTCTTACATTGTAGTTCAGAGCGTTAATGCCTAGCTTTGTGCTTTCGATCTTGGTATATATTACGCTTACTGTACTGAAAAGGGCTGTTGTGATTCTGGAAGAGAAACGAGTCTACATAACGGTAATATAAGTTCCGCTATGTTTACAATGATTCTCCGCCCGCGGTTGTTTTCAATACTTCGCTAAGGGAGCGGATGATAATCGCCTGCAAATGGATCGGTCTTTTCAAGATAGTAATACAAGAGAAAATATGCTTGATACCAGTTACTATCCATATATATATATAATCAATGTTTAAGATAAATCCATTGATGTTTTTACGGGATTCGTGTTGTATCAGGATTATGAAGAATCATCCTTGCACCCTGGAATTAATTCTATGAGAACAATTAATAAAAGGTGTGAAACATAGAATAACACGAGACGACTATATCGCAAATAATAGACCATGATACAATTCCTATGTTTTGTCGTTACATTGTCGCTTCATGACAAATACTATATATTTAAAAGGAAGAGAGATTAATACAGATCATGAAACGTTCGACAAACCTTCTGTTTATATCCACAGGTGTTATAATATCACTTACTCTGGAAATAGAATCATTAGAACATTTTTTAATACTGTATGCTTAAATATGAATATGAAAGTCGCATACGACGTTATCTGTGAATAAAACACAGGTATCAACACCATCGTAATTATGTTCAAGATGTAGTTTTATTCGTTGTTGTAACAGTGTTCAATAAAGCATGGCAAGTTTATGCGAGGGAATTCTTGTGCGGTATCGCGTGTTCCGATAAATATCTGTTAATTTATTTACTACGGACCATTTCCCCGTGATACCTGATGTTTGCATGTCTGGTACAAATAAGCATCGTCTCCCCTGTCAGTGTGTTGACAGAGGAACATCCATTTTTTTGTATTGATGACACAAACGATATATTTTCATCAAATGCCAGATTTCTTCTTTCAAGTGAAGTTATTTACAGTTGTGAATTAGAAAGCCACGTAATCGTACTAAATTCCCTGTCCACATGGTCAAAATAAACGATGCTTGAACGACTAGTTTACAAGTGTTCCAAACTACATACATGGTCTCTTCTGATTGTTTACTCCGAGGCTGATTTCCTACAGGATTAGTCCTCAAGTGAATACGTTGTCCTGAGTTTATGACAGTTGATTTGAGTTTCCTAAAGGTCAGGACAAGAAGATTATACCTTTCAACGCGCACCTGATTCGGAGAGAGAAGAAAGTAACCTTAATACCCGAACTGATTAAATATACTTTTAAATTTCAATGTGTCATTATATCGAACCATCCCCCCTTTTCTGTTGTTGTTGGAACGTTTGCTTAATTCTTAATTTTACGCCATATTAACGCCATATTAACATTGAATTCCCGACCTCGGTCTTTGTCAGCACGTCGTAAAGGGAGACGTAGATTATATTGAAATAATTGGATCCGTGTAAATACATGTATGCAAAAAAAGAACAATCACTTGAAAACACACATTGTAATATTTGACTATGACAATATAATACATACATAAATTCTCAACATGATAATGAGTTAAACCACGTTAATTTAGATGATATCGCTGATTTCATATAAGCAAAAGTAAACTATTATGAGGTTTACATTTCCAATAATTAATGAAGATCTAGTTTGCTAAACATCCATTGACAAAGATATAAATGTAACTATTCCAAAGCTGTAGCTCTTTGTTCTAGTATATACCTTCTCGGAGTGTTACTTTTGGTCTTCACACACCCATTAGATGGATACCGTACCACGAATTCAATTCGCGTGGCCAATAACTGGGTTGATATGCCAGCAAGTAGTGGAAGTTTTTGTGTGATACTAAATTTTTCTATCTCGACAACTCTGACCAAGTATTCGAAAGAGGGATTTTATTGAGATAACATCGGCCCTTAACCTTTAAATTGTCTGAGTTTCTTGTTTTGCAAATGAGAAGTATGCAAAACTATATCTCAGTAAATTTTATATTGATCATGAAAAATGGCCTTCTGTATAAAATTACATATGACTTCCCACTATATTTTCCATCTAACATGAGAAATGACTTGCCAGTAAATTCACATCTAACCTGTGATGCTTTCCCCGCAGGAAATCAACAGCGGGCCACTGAGGATGTGACGGATCAGCATCGGAAAAGTAACCATTGTTGAGCTAAGGAAAGACTATCCTATATATTAAATAGGTTAACGCGAGACTCTTCTGTCCGAAATGGCCCTGTCCACAGCGTTAAAATGTATCTCATTGCTCACTATGTGTCATTTGGATAACGTATAAAACGTGTACGATTTAATAAAAATCGTATCACGCGGATTTAGGTGATCTGTGTTGATTGAACTGTGATGGTGAACGCCCAGTCGTAAGCCACGATTGTGTTTTAATCAAGATTGTGTCTGTGTTAGTAATTCCATGTTGCGGTGCGGGCGGTATCGTTTTCTGATTCTATCTGATTCTATCCTACCATTATCTTAATCAACCATTTGATTTTCCTGTCTTGTAAAGGGTAGATTTGGGGATGTAAATGTGAATGGGATCAATAGCGATTGTTTCATGTTCAGAGTATCTATCTGCAAACCTGATAATATAAAAGTAAAATAGTTGACAGCAGGGCACTATAACAATTAGGATAGATAATTTTATATTCGCTTCAAAACATTCGTTTATTGTTGGGATTATCAGCATGATCATCATCTTCATCAAGATAATGATGAGAGTTTGCGAGGGTTATATTAATATGAAATTCAGATGGTTTTCAATTATCCCAAGTATAGCACGCAGATTGTTGAAATTTTTCGGGCTCATCATCTTCATCAAGATAATGATGATGATGATGATGAAAAAATATTATGTAGAGAGGGGCTGGAATTAACTCAATCTACGCACTTATATTACGTGGACATTATAAGGACGTATCTAATGGACTTGCTGTTTTTGAGAGTTATATTAATGCGAAGTTCAGATGGTTTTCCATTATCCCAAGTAGCACGCGGATTGTTGAAGTTTTTCGGGCAGATCATTGCTTAACAAACTGTATCATGTAAGGACTGTTGCTGGCATGGGACATACAGATGTGGTTTTGTCATATTAAATATTCATATAGTAATAGATCAAAAATCTCTTTAGTCCCGACGTTCTCAGGAAAGCCGTCTGGGGTTGTGATTATGATCTCCAAGTATATCGAAATGTCTCTTCTGTTAATGTCCACGGCTGTGGGTCATCCAAACCCTCACTCATCTCGGACAATGAGCACTGAATGGACTTGTTTTGAAATCGTATATATTTTCAACACAGTATACAAATATATTTCTAAGAATAACATCGATCTTTCTGTCGTTTACAAGGTTACAGCCGCCATAAATACCATCCAAGCCATATACCATATGTATATGTAGTTTACTTTTTTTTTATGCTTATTGTCTCAACATTTTTAAAAGTCGATAACATATAGATGCCATATTTCACTACATTCAAACGGCGAGGCGCGGTCGTTAAGGAATAGTGTGAGATTGGGTTGAGATTGGGTTGAGGCGGTCGATGTTTATCTGGTAAAATATGAAGTACATGAAAATGTTAATAAACCGGTCCGTCTATCAATGGGTGTATGAATAACATGAACAGATAAATGCCACTGCAAATGTATTGCAAAGCGGTTTTCACATCTGATCCGACTGAAATGGACAAGTGTATTGTGAGAAAAACAAGTGTCTAAACATTGTTTATTTTTTCTATTGTTTCTTAGATTTTTGCATGTTTGGTACAAATTTACCGGAGTTTTGACTGTTACCGGCTTAGTAGGTTTACATCAATTTGTGTGTGTTGTTGAAATATTTATTTGTAATAAAATGCATACTTCTTATTTCAAGTTTGGGTATATATGTATATGTACACAACCCAGCCTCACATCTGACTTTTCCTGCTTTAAAATTATTATCCAGGCATCCATGAGCTACAGCCTCACACATGAGCGTAAGACATTCCTTGGCGAAGTATCGCTTATTCCATAATATATTTCATCCAGGCCCCAAGTGAATTATTCTTCATGAATATATTGTTCTCTTTTTGATCAGCAAGTCATGTCCATGATAAATATAACTCGAACAAAGACTTGTTAGGAGTTGATAGATTGTCTCCCTTGGTTCAGAATTAACCTCATTGTGTATACTGAAGACAAACTGTCAAACATCTATGAGTTCCGCGGACATTTGCTCAAGACAATTAGCCTCATTTTCGAATAGCGCGGTTTGATAATGGACATTTTCTTAGATATCATAAAGACGGTTTTTCGAAAGGTCACACAAATATGATAACTGAAGGAACGAGTTGTGTCTGACCGGTCATATTCCGGTGCGTATTCTACAAATATTGTTTAAAATGTTTACTAGTATTTTTTCATGGTTTTATTAAATTGTTATGTTTTTGTGTATTTAGTTACGAATGGTAAATGTCATGAAGGATCCACATATATGGTATGACTATTCCACAATACATAAATATATTTTAAATATCACTTGTCAATATGATAAACAAGTTCCCTTGATTTGTAACACCTGTATTCTGGTTACTTGGACCCCAATGCCCAGTTTGTTTTATTAAGGGGAAATAACTTTGTTTGACTGATTGTGGAGATGAAAACGTTTACTTTAATAACCCACTGAAGCCGGTCGATGCTATCTATTTGACGATGGATGTTCTAGAGGATGCAGAAGATTTCAACAATCTGAATTTATTCAGAGTTAAGACAATTAAGTGGTTATAAACCAACACACGTTAAAGTTAACAAGTTTTCGGCTTATGTTTTTTGTGATTCGCATAGCCGAAATGTGGTAAGGACAGTTGGTTTGTGCTTAGTATATATTCTTACTAATCCAACTAAGATGTACCGTCCATGGGTTCGAATCGCGCAGGTGGATTTTGCGAGGTTTCTGCTTGGTTTTGAACCGTTTGCATGCAAAAATCCCTTGAGCTCGACGTTAAAGTTTTTTTAGAAGAGGACTTCTTTCCCGTATTCAGATATCCATCCATATATGAAATAAAAAAAGTTCGGGAAAAAGGATACGGGCGGTTGCCTTATCGGAAATGGCGTGAAATAAAAATGTTATGACTTAGGACTGTGGTATGAATAATACTAGGGAAAATCTAATACATATTTGATATCGTATTATAAAATACCATGCCACTCATTTAAGTAAATGCCATTTGTGACACAAATGGCTGCTCACTAAGATCAAAGGTGATACAATTCCGTGAGAGTTGAAAACATTTAGCACACAGTTAATATAAGAATTGTAGACAGATTACCAAAACCGGTGCATGACCATAAATGTTTTCTACCGAACTAATTTTACAGTGTAACGCATTATATCATACTTTCAAATCAAATCATAAAAAGCGTTTCTTTAATCGGATACATCTAAAGTCTGGTTTATTGGTTTCTAGCAACTGTTTGAAGAATATTTGAGAATCATGATAAATAATTATACAGCATAGCGACCTTCTTGAATAAGCCAGATTGGAGAAATTCCGGTATTGTCACAATAACTTTGTTGACATTTCCATCTGAATAATCAAAATTACATATTTTAAAAATATTTTTACTTGCACCCTTTATAATATTCTTAATTTCCAATAATTGTTTTGGTGTAAAATTAAATAGATAAATAAGAAAGAAATATTAGAGAGTGAACATTTGTTTTTGAGATATAACATAATTGTGTGATGCACGTAGATTTTTTTGTATACTTCTATATATTAGAAAAATACAGCGATACACGACGGTACGCCATATTAAGGAAATTTGCAAGGGTCACAAGGGATACAAGCTGACGTAACTCTTTCATCAAATCTTTTGTCCAATACTACATTGGTTGTTAATTAAAGCCAGGCACTATATTCCCGAACAATGGTAGGTCCTGTGAGTTCTAAACCGTTGGGAAATCAAACCGAGTCCACGCAATTGGTCTTGTCCTTTCATATGTTTCACAAAATATATTAATTATACTTTCAGAGCTTGTTTCTTATAATTGTTTTACGAGAGAGTTTGTACCCGTCGTGTATGCGTCTGTTATGACCATTGACTTGATACCAGAAAGTTTGTATCTTAAAGTTCATCTGTTCGTTAAATATACACGTTGGTCTGAAGATTCCCAGCGCGGAGGACATCAAGGAATGGCCTAGATGACCTCGTTTTCTAATAATACAGTTGCTTGCCTATCAAACTTTGTGTCTATCCTTGAACCAAATAGTACATATAGTTATTTTGCTGCGACATAATCGTAAATACAGACATTTTACATCGTTTAACACAAGTAAACAGCACATGCTATTTTTATAGCCCGAAACTGAAATGGAAAATTCTATAGACTTAATCAAATTACAAGCGAATTAAGGCAGTATCTAATACTTTTAAACATACTGGTAACATCTTTTTTGACGTTTTCGGTTGATTTTGATCATATTGATTTAGCAAAGCCAATTAAAATATCCCTAGAAACGTGATTGGATGTACATCTGTACCAGAAAGATTATCAGAAAGACAAATCCAATAGAATTGCTGGTTTGTAGAGTTATATTACGCAAAACCCAGATGAATTTTAAATTCCCAATGACAGCCCTGTATTCTGGAGTATTTGGTAGAAATAATTTACATTAAAGACAACAATAGGCCATCACAATACAGTCAGATATTAATATTCTCTGCTAAGCTGTATCACAAAAATAAACAAAATTGTAAGAAAAAACTCTTAAACAGCATAGGTGTTACACATAAGTCTATTCTATAGGGTGGGCAAGCCTGCGATGTGCACACGTGTTGCCGATGATAAAAAAATAAATCTTGCAGGGTTTTCGTTAATGAAAAGCGTTTCTTATAGTGTGATAAAACTGTAGTCGATATGTTCGAGTCCGTTTGCACGCTATGGTACAAACCTGTCATAGTATACACTGGTTGTCATGGAAACTTCTTATCAAAGACAAAAGAAAAAGGTACTTTTAAATAAATAGATCTGTGTGTCTGGCATTAAAATATGGCGTTGAGGCGATTGTTGTCGGATCACAGATTTCCTATCACACGACTCCCGGGATGATTCCTCAAACTGTACATGCAGAACTATCCTTATATATTTGTTTCGTCGAAAACATAATCACTGACGGATTTACCCTCTCCTATACCCCCTCCCATTTTCAGGCTCAAAAAAGGTAGTAGGGGCTGGAGTTTTGTTTGATAGTTTTGCTGCATGTGATTGGAAACAACTTATCCCTTTACCCGAATAAAAGTTGGTGTATAAATATTTGATACACATGTGATGCATGCTTATAGGCTTGTACTTTGAAACTGTAACTTTGAGGCGTAAAGTTGCATTTGTAAAGCTTCCAAGTATGATTTTGAGAAAAGGCAAAACAAGCTAAACGTCCTACATATACACCGCCGCCTATCCCCCGAACGCATGGTATTTGTTTTATACAGATTCCTATACAGTGCACATGCTTATTGTATTCTGACATACCCTCATATGCTGCATTTCTATTGGCAGCACACACCAAAATTCGTGGGGACCCCAGCCTACCAGCGACGCTAAATCGAACCACAGTCATGTGTTTTGTTTTGATAGTTCCTTTTAAAAAATCTTCAGACTACCAACATTTGATTAAAACCGTCGCCGTCTTACCTGCAAAGCCATGTGTACAGTCCGTCTGTGTTGAAAGGCTAGAAGGTATTTGATCGTTACAAAATTAGATTCCGAGATATAGGACAACGACTAGCTTATGGCTGTGGAGGAACCCTTTATGGTTCTGTATGGAACCATTTTGCATTGGTTCTTGATACCGAACCATAAAGTAATCTTTAAATGATTCTATATCAAACTATTAAGGGTTCCACAGCTTATGGTTCTGTATGGAACCATATAAATATAGTTTTGTATCGAATCATTTCAAAACAGTTCAAAATAGAACCATTTCAAGACCGTTCAAAATAGAACCATTTCAAAACGATTCTATATGTAACCATAAAAGGTTCCACACCGAATACCACAGGGTTCTATTAAGAACTATAAAAGGTTCTTCCGCTTGTAGTGAAAATCTATGATATGGTTTTTCTTAGAATACTATTTTATGGGTTCTAAATAGAACCTTTCGCTAGAAATATTTAAAGAACCGGAACGGGTTACTCATTTATTTCATAGTTCTGTATATGGCTGTTTTGCCTTCTCACTTTAACATCGTTCACTCACAAATGTTTCTCCTGGTGGTACCTGTATATAAGTTTAATGATTACTCTCCAAGGCTTTAATTGATGTTTGGTTACACACAATAATATTTTTCCTATGAGATAAATAAGCTGATCTTCCAAACATTAACACAATTTAGGATCATTTCATGGTATATCATTTGTATGGAACCCTATAGCATAGCAAAGAGGCGGAGAGGGAGTTGTTTGTTATGATCATTTCATTTTGTTTATTTATTCAAAATTGTATCAAACATGGAAAAAATGCCATAATGTTTTTCGCCCTATATGATGTATTTAAAGTATTAACAAACTAAACATCTATCAGAACAAAAACAACTGACTATAGTTAACTAAACAAAATGTGATGCGCAAACGCATTTACAATTATTGACACAATATTGTTTTAGCTTTTGGTAACAAATACAAATTCTGGCATTTATTTTGTTATAAAATAATCAATTAATTTGGAACGGCTGTATAATACGACTTACAATGTAACTAATAAATAATACATATGTACATAAAATCATCAATTTTCATCCTTGTATGAATCAAATAACCGTAGTAAAATAATAAAACAATCAATAATAACAAAACGCTGTAACCTTGCGAAAGGTTGAACATCCTTTTTTTATTATAAAGAGTGGCCACATCATTAGTATAAAAAACAATGCCTTTATCAGTAATAACCATCAATATACCAAACAAAGGATTTGACTAACACCAGCATATTGTTCACTGCAGAAAATTGATCTTTATTGGTGTTAATTGTGGTATTACATAATGCCAAAATAAGAAGAAAAAAACAATATAAAAAACACCAACATATATACATTAACTACTTACATATAAATTGGTTTAAAGTAACTTAACTAGTTATTCTCAAGTACTTTTGAAATAATCGTTATCGAGAGAGAGTGTAGAGACTTGAGTCAAAATTATATGTACTGTCGTAACGATCCCGAAGAAAGTGTGATAAATCGCAATGCATGTTTGCATGCCCTTAACTTGACTCATGAAGCCATTCTGTCCAAGTTTGTAAGAACCAGAGCATCTGCATCTCTGCTGAACACCCTCTTCCTACTACCAAAAAGCTGAAATGTAAAAAAAATTAATTATTAAATTTATCACTGGTTTACTCTGATACTTTAATAAAAAAAATGTATGATTCACATCTAGATACACAAACAAACTCAAATTGGCCATTACCGCTTTGACCAGAAATGTACACTCCAATTAATATGTTTCATATACATGATAAACACATGATACATCTCCTGCATTGTACATTTACATTTTTTATTTATTACTAACTTCTTACTTATCTTTGTTACTTACTTAATTATGACCTAGTTTTTACTTACTTATTTACTCATCTACTTACACATTACTACTTATTTTGCACTACCTAATTACTTCTTACTTCCTTATTTATTGAAAACATACTTATTACATGTTTACTTATTTGTTATTGCCTTATTTCTTAATTATGATTCTATAATAATTATTATTTTATTACTTACTAAGTGGTAACTAACTTACTTATAATTTACGTATTTATTTATTACTTACTTCTTCACTTATTTCCTTTCAATTTTTTACTCATTACTCCCTTGCTAATCAATTACTTATAGGTAACTTACTCATTACTTATCTATGTCTTACTTATTTACTTATCTATTGCTTACCTATTAGTTTTTTCATTACTTAGACATTTCTTAAGTATCACTAACTCATTTCTCCTGTATTGCTATTTATCGTTAACTTATTTTTTATTTATTTACTCATTGCTTACTTATTTCTTACTTGTTCGCCATTACTGGCTTATTAATGAATTTGTATTTGGTTACTTATATAATTACTTATTTCTCTATCTAGTCATTACTGTATTATTTCTTACTAATTACTTCCTTATTTCCATACTTACTTATTTCTTACTTGCTTATTACTTACTCAGTACATTTTTCTCGCTGATTTCTTTCCGGATTTACTTATTTTCTACGTAATACTTATTTTTTTCCGCTTATTACTTATTTCTTTTTAAATTATTTCTTATCTTTTTATTAACTTATTTTTTATCTACCTAATTACATGTAACTTATTTCAAATTTTCTTATTACTTATCAGTCATTTACGCATTTCTTTTAACTTTCTACTTATTTACTTACTTTTCTGGTTTGTTGGGCAACAAGAAGACCGTATGATTATGATTTTAGTGCAATATAATCCCGTACAGACTCTACTGATGTGCTGCCGACCTCCTTTTGCATTCACACAGAGCTATAAATATAATAATATATTTCAAGTTCTGGAGGCTGTCTGCACGTTTTACCAGTGTAACGAAAGATTGAACTACTTCAATTTCACTGGTCAATTATACAATTACTTTTTTAACGCTTTTTATTTCAATGGAGAAAATTTCCATGTCTTCCTTTGTTATAGTTCACATTTTATTGGATCGATTGCTTCTATGTGTACTTTACGTTATGTAGGATCCAATATTCGTTCATAACGTTATGGGCCGGATTGAAGAAAGTCAGAATTAAACGAAACTCCACCATAGTTTTATGTTTTTGACATTAAAACAATTAAACATATGATGCCTACAACCGTTATTGATATTATCATTTTTATCATTTAACCAACAGACCTGGACGTAAAGGTGCTTCTTTTTTGTTTAAAGTAGATAAACAGCCGATGACTTAGTCAAACATAAGGCTTCCCTCAACCGACACATGACAACATTGTCCGAGTTTGTTGCTCGCCAAATCTTCTGAAATTGTGCTTTCTCTGAATATACTCAGATAATAAAAGAAAAATAAACTACACGTTTTATAACATTTAAAACTTTAAATTACTACGCGTACTAAGTTAACATTCAATTATTTTCACAAAATGTACGTGAATATGTTTAAAATGTCGCTCATACTCTGATAAATAAATTACTAAAATCGATGTGTTGAAGAATACTAAGGAAGCCCTCTGTCGAAATGGTTCCATATAGAACCATAACATGGCTTTGGAGTGGATAAGTTGTATATAGAACTATACTCGATTTTGATGTTTTAAGCTTTCTATAAAGATTAACAAATTTCTTTACATTTCGGCGGGTAAACATACGGTTAAATCCATTTTAATAATAGTTATGACCAAAATATAACTCAGTGCTGCAATTTGTGGTCAAAGTTTCGGTTGCATCCAATAGCATTGAATTGTGCTCTGCACAGTGACACAAACACTGCCTACGATCAACTTTAGAACCTCTTATATTGCTCCCATATAAAATGCGAATCCTTATATTATTTGTGCATTTTATGATAAAGTGGTGTAGCATTCATATACATGTACGCCTACATCCTTTCCCTATCACATTGACTGATGTGACACAAAGAAGTTGAGACAACAAAATAGTTGTGTTAATAGAGTAGTTCCATTTTATTTAATTAATCAAAAGGGCTTACCGATTGCCATTGCCAATGTTAGCTGAGACTACCGTAACTGCCTTCCTTGTTCACTGGGCCTCCCAGGCATACATGTACGTGGCCCCTAGATCCTCGCCTATTGAGTGAGCTGTGATTATCGCTCCCCTCTCTTTCACAAACTTGTGTATCCACCACTGATAACCATACTAAATTCCATCAAAATGAAAGAAATTCCAACGGCTAGCTTACAAAGTGTTCCAATCACATTATGGCCCGTCCCATTACGCATTCCATTGTATATTGCATACAAGTCCCAAGCGAGGACTTTTTAATTGAATATACTACTGTGATTTTGATCAACAATTCAGATCCCATGATAATATTAAAGCATTCGAGTAAAGATTTGTTAAAAGTTCATATATTGTCTCCCTTGGATCAGGCAGAACCCCATGGGGATCGGCTGTTTTTTTTTTTCTCCTCTTGGCGCGAATTTGAAGTGAGACTTGCTTTGTCAAAGCTGACATTCTCTGCAAGATGATTACAATGATTACATTAAATTGATTACGAGATGAAAACCAAAAGAAATGAGTGACAAATAGTTAAGCTCCAAACCTGACCTTGATATTTCGCCATTGTATTAATAATTAATTTTTATACTTATATTAATAATTAGTATTTATACTAATATTAATAATAATATTTAAAAACTTCACGTTAACTTTGGATTTACTGAAATGACTGTTTAAGTGTTATGCGTGGATAAACTGGTTCTGCAACAAAAATAATTGCATGGGATTTAAAAGTGGATAACAATATAAATAAACTATTTTCAGGATGAATGACAGGATTTATTGTGGTTAAACCTATTTTGGTACATATGCATATAGGGTCATTAGATGGTTGCATACTGCCATCTGACTCAGAGAAATTTCCGATTAACAGCCTCAAAATGTAATTTTTTTAAATAAGAGGAACCAAGCAAACGGTGTCAAAGTAAAACAGGTACAGCATACGTGCTTACAGTGTGCGTATGGACCCTGGACAACAGTACACCCACACTGAGCCTGTATCACAACCACATTATCGTCAAAGCAAATATCAACTGGTAATTAGTAGGTTTCTTCATTTCATTGCCATCAAAGCAGATATCAACTGTTTGACTAGTAGTTTTCTTCATTTCATTGTCATCAAGGTAGATATCAACTGTGTAACTAGTAGTTTTCTTCATTTCATTGTCGTCAAGGTAGATATCAACTGTGTAACTAGTAGTTTTCTTCATTTCATCGTCGTTAAGGCGGATATCAACTGTGTACCTGTAAGTTTTCTCCGTTTCTTTGCCGTCAAGGCAGATATCAATTGTGTAACGAATAGGTTTCTTCATTTCATTGCCGTCAAGGCAGATATCAACTGTGTACCGAGTATAGTTGTTTTCATTTCATTGCCATCGAAGCAAATATAAACTGTGTAACTAGTAGTTTTCTACATTTCATTGCCGTCAAGGCGGATATCAACTGTGGAACGAGTAGTTGTCTTCATTTCATTGCCGTTGAAGCAGATATCAACTGTGTAACTAGTAGTTTCCCTCATTGCATTGCTGTGAAGGCGGATATCATTTCTGCCCAAGACTCCACTTCTCACCAATAGGATCCCACTCCACACAGTGGGTGAAAAATTTACGTACATATTTAAAACACTATAAAAAACGACAATTCCTAAATAACTTATATTTGAGGTAATTGGTGTAAACACCACTAGGCCTGGTACTATATAATTACAAAGGGCGTTTGGCAATTCACCTTATTGAAAACCTCTTGACTAATGTAAGGTTCTTTTTATAGGCTTATTGGTTTTACGTCCAATGATTCGTAAAGGCGAGTGACATATCTCTATGCAACAGGGCCTTGTGTTTTTAATGAACAGGAGAGCTGAAAATGATTCACCTGGTTAGTTTTTGGAGAGTATTTTTATTGTCTAGAGAAGTGATTTACATTAATCATCAAGTGAAATTTAACAATCTACAAAAGTTGAAAAAGTATACATAAAACTCTAATTAGGTGAGCTTGAAGCGAGGGTAAGTGATCACTCTCCTCAAATGCAAAGCCCTGAAGCCAAAGTAAGGCGATACACTGGAGTTCTGTTCCACAATATTAAAGATTTATCTAATATAAGCTTAAATATTTATTCATGATTAAAATTCCATTTTAGGTTGATAGAGGGTGTGCGGCTGTACCATTCTGGTACACCAGTTTTCTAGGCCTCTTACCTCTGCTCGTACAACTAATGGAATCCGACAATGGTTCATCTTTGTTTGACGTTATGTCATATGAAAGTTAATGGAAACATAGCTTGCTTCTTAAAATGTGACAAAAATGTTATAAATACAGCTCAGCGAAAGTTGACACTACTATCGTCCAACCACAGTATTTTAGTGTCCGAAAACTGGCTTGATAAATTGATAGAAATCATTAACGCCGATTGCTGAAACTTCAATCAATGTCTTCGTTTTACCACAGACTTTCACACTTCTCGCGTGAAAGAAACTTTTCAATTCACTCAGTGTTCTGACGCAGTATTTAATCGCGTCCGAATTTGCCATATTTATGTTCTGAATCAAAGCCGGAAGTCTCACTTCACCGAGGCGACCCCAAGCGGATAGGATCTGTCGGTACGCCAGTGGGTTTGCTGTCAAATATCAAACAGTGACACTCGCGTCGTGCACGTCAATGCAATTAGCTTCTTTTCCCACTAAAATCTGGTTTGATACAAGACATTATTATTTTATTTTCTTACAACAGTGGTCCGAAGGGCCATAAAAATATAATTAAGGTACAGGTTTTGCTTTATAACCGGTCACATTTAGATGCATAGTCTTTAGTCCTAACAAGTAGTAGGCCTATCACAAAGTCAATATTTACACATAAACGTTTATGATATTTTCAACTGTTATTAGTAAAGTATAGTTACATCTTTGTAGAAAGATAATGAATTCATTTTGACTCAACGTTTCTGATGATGACTTGATCAATAAACCGAAACGTTGAGTCAAAATTAATTTGTTTTCTTTTTCCGGAGTTGTTACTATACTTTACTATGTTAAACTTCTCAACGGTACTCATAAAAATGTTATTATTTTTTAAGCAAATTAATTGCATATTTATGGACAAGTGATGAATGCACGGATTTGAAAATTACTAATCCGATTAAATCATACTTGTGAGTCAAATGTTCACAAAAACTCTCGGCTATATATGAGTGTAGGAAATAAGTTTGGAGCAATATGAACGGATACATGCCACAGCTAATGTCTTTCAGAGGGGATGTTCGCATCTGATCGGATTAAAATTGACAAGTTTGTGTAAGAAAAACAAGTGTGGTTGCATTATTTATTAGGACGATTTTTCCCCTGATACCTGCTGTTTGCATGTCTGACATCATTTAGTCTCGTTTTCGACTGTTACACCCAAATGTACATCATCAAAACAAAACTAGGTAGCCTGCATTTACTGCTGGCGATTCGGTGCCTAACTCTGAGGGTCGTGGGTTCGATTCCCGGACGGGTTT
>JARFOD010078365.1:0-20178 GCA_031763545.1 Mopalia muscosa
TGAGAATAAGAAAAATGAGAAAAATCAGAAATAGTGTTTCTGAGGCCGGCCATAGCGGCCTATCGATTTCCAACTTTCACCATTGGTTTAGATAGGCGGGACGTAGGGCTAAGAGTAAGACGGATGAATTAGCCCTATACATTGTGCTATATCAGGACTAGATCTAGCCTATGCTACGTATACGGTGTATGTAAAAAGTTGCATGGGTAAAATATCGTCAGATCATACCCCATCAAATTGTCGATATTGAAGGCGAGACGTTATTAAGAACACAACAAATTATCTTCAGATGTTGAAAGACCTAATAAAGCGCTACTTTACCAGCTAAACTTGCATACATACTTATATAAAACTTGGTTTCCTTCGCCATTGTTTTGACAGAAGATAAAGATATATCTGTGGCGAGTAATATTAAGGGAAATAACTCTTGTATGTAACTGATACAAATCAATGTTTCACGCGTGAACATTGGATTATATTCGTTTGACTAACTTATAAATACGAACTAGAGTCGGACCCACAAGAAAAATTGCTGTATTTTTAATAAATCAACAAAGGTCATCTTCTTGTTCACTACACTAGAAGGCTCATAGACTTGAACGTCAAAAGGACGTGGTTCATCAGTCCAATTGTTCACTTGGCTGGATGGCTCAACGGTTCATTAGACTCGAGGTTGCATTAGTCCAATGGTTCACTAGACACATGGGTTCAACGATCCAATGGTTCACTAGACACATGGGTTCAACGATCCAGTGGTTCACTAGACACATGGGTTCAACGATCCAGTGGTTCACTAGACACATGGGTTCAATGATCCAGTGGTTCACTAGACACATGGGTTCAACGATCCAGTGATTCACTAGACACATGGGTTCAACGGTCCAGTGGTTCACTAGACACATGGGTTTAACGATCCAATGGTTCACTAGACACATGGGTTCATCAGTTGAATGGTTCACTCAAAGTTTCAGGAGTCCAAGAATTGATTGAATGTAGGGTTCACATAAGTTCAATAGTAAACTACACCTGGGAGTTAATTAATTAATTTAGCCTACAGGTTAAATAGACACCCAAGGGCAAAAATGTGATAGCTGTATGGCAGGGTACAGGTGTCACTAAGTGGCACAGCAGGCATCATGCAGAGTAGGCTACACTGCTGATTGCAGTTTGTCTGAAGAGTAGCAATACTTTTCTTACTTTAAGTAAGAAAAGTATTGCTACTCTTCAGACAAACTAATAGCACTGCGGGAAAATTAATTCTCCAATCTTATGGAAACCCTTCACATCTTGGGTGTGCTAGTTTTAATTATTGTTGGAATACACTGCCATTTGTGATCCTATAAGTGAAATATCCCCTAGCCCCGCATAAATCACCAATATTGACATTACAGGATGACATGGAGAAGAAAAGCTGTACATATAATTCAGTTCTTCTTTTGAGTGGTTGGGTCCATGGATTGTTTGTTTGATTGGGGTTTAACGTCGCACTCAAGGGTATTTCAATTATATAATGACTAAACCCGTGAACAGTAAATCGCAGCATGTTCAGTTCAGGATGTGCACTCGCCATGGCTGCGGGCCCTCAGCCCATGGAGATATGTACAATCCTGCGCTGTAGTAAACAACTCAACACAACAAATGATGTTTAATATTTTTTTTGATTTGGTCAAACATATAACGTACAAACATTCTTCATGAATTGATGGTGCAAACCCATTAATCAAGTTATTGCCACTAACTGCCTAAAGTAAATCAAAGCCCCCCTGTTAATTAAAAAACGTAGGAAGATTATCAAATACTGAGCTTTCAAAAGTTTGAACGCAAATCAAACACAAAATGCTTGTTTGGAAAAAAATTATCATTTAAACTTTTCTGAAGGAAGCTCATTTGTGACTAGAAAATACTTATTATTGTTTATTGATCAGTCAAAATGATTTTCTTTTAACAACAATCACAAACAATTTTAAAAAATTGAGCAAACCAACTCAACAATCAACTGATGTTTATGATATGTATCGTACCCATTCACCCTTTACAAATTACTCTCAAATAATTTTTTTTAAATGAATCATCTTTTTACCCCCAAAAGCCGATGAAAAAAAATGCAATATAGTCTTAAAGAGACACGGTCATCCAAAATAAGCTGCATCTACTTTGGTACAGAATATGGGTTGAAGACATTTTCTTCGTCAGTTAAAATATTCTAAAAGACCCTGGCTTTGCATATTCAGAGAAAATTTTTAAAATTACAATGATTACATTTGAAAATTCTGTAAGAATATTAAAAAAATCATTATCAAGCTTGTACACGAGTTGCTATATACAATGCTCATTTATCTGGCTAAATCATGGTAAACAGAATTCAATGACAGAGCCTAATTTTGGGGACCGCGTCACTTTATGAGAAACCTCTTTATAATTCATCTTTTTGTCGCATTTTAAACGATGATAGAATGCTCAGTCTCTCCCCTAATTGCTCTTTCTTTTTGTCGCTAACTTTGCCATTTTTTAATTTTTCCACTCTTGTCAATTCTGAAGACAAGAAATCATCACCTTTTTCAATGATTTTTTTCATCGTTTTAATATAAATTTCAGCCGACTTTTTATCTGAATCGGATTTCAGTTCTTTTGCTGCCTCCTCTGCTTGTGAAATAACTTTCTGTCGAGGATCTTTTTTATCTGTTTTGAAAAATTTCTCAACAAGTTTATCAAATTTCTCTAGACAGGCTGGTAGTCCAAGCCAAAGACCTACAAATAGAAAAACTTAGGTTAAACACATTTGTATTGGCATACTTTACTCAATTCACTACACCCCATTTTATACTTTCTTTCAATAGTTGAAAACACATCCTTGTCTGGATATCTGGACAAAAAACAAATACAGCAATTTCTAACAATTGTAATTGGTATGTAAATTGATTGAGTTCAACAAACCCCCACTAATAAGTAAATTATTAATTGGTCGACATCCCAGCTTAACAGTGAAATGAAATCTCCCTCAAAGTTATTAGCACTTGCGTCATGCGCAGTTTGGATTTCATTCTGGAATATTATTAAAACAGCAGCCATACTGCGGCCAATGAACTACTAAATTGGCAATGTGGCTATTTTTGGGTTTCCAATTCGGAACTGTTTGTCACATTTGAGAAGTATATCCAATCCATCGGCTGCAGCGCAACAAACATATTGACACACCTAAATAACAAACAATGACAAGATGGGACAAACACAAGACAATAACTGGAAGCAATACAGACACCACAGACAGATTGGCTTCCTGTTCTCCTTCCTGTGCTCTTAGAGCATCAGGGCAACCACCCGCCTTATATGACGCAATGTTTTCCAACAATAATTGACACTAGCATGACCAGGATGTGAAGCGTTTCCATACAAATGTTATAAAGTCAAATGTTCCACCAGTGTTTAATAAAGACAGTATTGCTACTCTTCAATTGTTTTTTTGGTGTTTAACGCCGTACTAAAGGGTATTTCACTTATATGACGACGGATTGTCCACTTCACCCTTTACACAGCCTTATTTTGGCCCCAACATGTGACTCGCTCATACCTGATGATTGACAGGCGGACTCGATCTCGTGGACGGTAAATCAAGTCAAGTTCAGTTTAGGAAGCGCACTCGCTACCACTGAGCCACAGATGCGGGCCCCTCTTCAAATGAACTGCCCTTAGTCAGAGGGTGCAACATCACATCCACCCTCCCATTTATTCAGTATCACCTACAATTATTATTAGTAAACGTAGTACAAGGACTTACCACATCACATCCACCCTCCCATTCATTTAGTATCGCCTACCATTAATATTTGTAAACGTAGTACAAGGACTTACCACATCACATCCACCCTCCCATTCATTCAGTATCGCCTACCATTAATATTTGTAAACGTAGCACAAAGACTTACCACATCACATCCACCCTCCCATTCATTCAGTATCGCCTACCATTAATATTTGTAAACGTAGCACAAGGACTTACCACATCACATCCACCCTCCCATTTATTCAGTATAGCCTACCATTAATATTTGTAAACGTAGCACAAGGACTTACCACATCACATCCACCTTACCCTTTATTCAGTATCGCCTACAATTAATATTTGTAAACGTAGTTCAAGGACTTACCAGACTCTCTAACTACAAAAGTTTTTATATCATTTGCATTTTTAACATCCCCTGAGTAGGTAATGGGTTCTTTGCCATGTATAAAGAGTTTGTACACTGGGAAGTCTTCTTTCTTCAGCCCAAACTTCTCCCCCAAATCTGAGTTATCTTTGTCCCCATAATCTGCAATCAAAAATACAACATTTAACCATGTCTCAGAAATTATGTAATCCAAGTTTTACGATACATTTTTTTTTGTTTTAGTTTTTGTTGATTCTGTTACAGTTTTGCTTATATTTTAAAACAAGCCATTCAGGTCCATCCATATGGGTTTTTTTTAATTTTATTGATTTGCTTTCGACACATTTATTCGAGGGTCTTGAGTTATCACATTACAAGAGTGACATACCTTTGAAAAATCACATGATTGCTTTACGACAATGGAGAGCTAATCCTCTCTGGGCGAAAATTAGATAAATTTGCAACAATTTTGCAAATCATAATTTTCAAAGCTTTGAATATTATTTTTTTTACAAAGTTAACATTTTATGAGCTATACCTCTTCTGACAAAAAAAAAACAACCCCCTCAATGGTAAAGCCTAGACAGATGATTGATTCCGCAAAGGGAAAACACAGGGTGAAAGTGATTGATTTGTTTGTTTGATTGGGCTTTAATGTCGTATTCAAGGTTATTTCACTTATATGACGACGGATTGTCCACTGTTCCTTGCCTAATTACAATGGAAAACTGAGAGGAAACATCGTTAAAATCACCTCCGCAATTGCGAGAACCACAACTTGTGGCTCACTCATAATTACCTGGGGGTTGACAGACTCGATCCTGAACCGTACATTGAAGGATTAGTGATTCAGAAAGTGCTTCAAACAAGCAATGAGCCCCATTAAAGTAGATTATAGGTGTATACAATAAATAGTGATCATACCAGCAATCTGAACCTCCCCGACCAAGAGCTCTTTCTGTGCTACTGTGGCAGAGGCGAAATCTTTAAAAGCGTCTTGTTTATCCCCATACGGGTAGGTTTCATCAAATTTGACCAAAACCACTTTATGGGCGTCAAGGATCTGCAAAGAAACAGTGAGAGTAAAGATTAAGGTTGTTACTGACACACACCCTTTGGCAACCATACAATCCTAGGCTGAGTGAAATCACAAGTGTTTGTTTGTTTGATTGGTGTTTAATGTTGTACTCAAGGGTATTTCACTTATATGATGATGGACACAAAAACAGAACATCACAAACAAATCTGCTTCCCGTTACCCTTTAGCTCTGCAAGCACCAGGGCAATAGAAAGTAACCTCTTTTTTCGCCTCTTACGATCGACTGAGGAACACGAGGGAGTATTCTGCAGGGCCATGGCCCACCTGCTCCCTCACGGGGCGTAATCAGACAGAAGACAGGTACATAATTTAAATGTTATGTATTCAGATTGGTCTGTTCATCTCAGTACTATTACTCTGAAAGGATCTATAATTAATAAGAACTACTTTTCTTATGTGATTAGCAGCATACCTACCTCCTCCCACTAATCAAACAACTACCTATACGATTATACATAAACATCCAACAGTATATAGGCATAATGGATATTTTCTGCTACTAAGCTACATGTATGTAAACAGTAACAAGGCGCATAAGAAACAAATAAGAAATTAGAACCTTATTTCAGCACAGATTTTTAAAAAAAAATTCCAATTTGTTAATCTAACAGAAGACTTTTTAAACCATTTAAAAGAATTGAAATTTTCTGCTCTTTTCTTATGGAGTTATGCCCCTTGTTTCCAAGATAAACTATAAATCATCTAATATTTTGGACTGTTTTTTGGGGGCTTTGGCACACACATTTATCAGGTAATTTGCTCAATTGAATTGTAAAAATTGGTGTTGAACGCCAAACCTTAAGGTCTTTTGGTGACATGAGTCACATGACAGTGGTTACTTGGATGGTGGTAACTCCGACAGTAAAGCCACACTCATATGACCATAATCTTTGAAGAGATGACTCAGCTGCAAAATTAATGTTCCCCCCAGTTCTATGTCAAGGCAGCCTGACTATGCTTCAAACATACATGTACTACACTTAGGCAGATAGTAAATTTCTTAGTGACATCTGTTTTTTTTTTTGTTTTTGTTTGAGTGGGGTTGTCGTACTTAAGGTTATTTCACTTCTTTGACATCTGAAGACTATCTAAATCCCAGTGGTTCCAAAATATTAGGTGATTTATGGTAGTTTGCTTTGCCGAGGCTGTTAATATACTATAAGATATTTATCTACCTTACCTTATGACTTTTGCTCTTTTTCTATTACATACAGGAAGTAAAATAAAGTGCAAATGAAGTTCAGAACAAAAAAGAAAATCAAGTGATTGACAACATACAAAGAGGTGAGAAAAAAATGAATTGAAAACATTAGTCTGCTCAGAGGTGTTGCAATAAAAGAATGAAACATGCAAATAAAATCATTTCCACATGATAAATTTAACAAAAAGACATAAACCAAACAGAAAAAACATAAATTCAAGCCATACAGAAAATTAGTATTCCTCCAGTGCTGGGTCAGTTTTAATAGGCTGATAACATACTGTCCTAAGCCAAGGGGCTATGCCAAAATAAGATATTATCAGGCTTAATGCATTTTGGACAGTTAGCAAGGCATTTTCAAACAGAGAAAACCAAAACGACTTATTCTGCCCATTTCTATCCCTCCTTCTCTCCCTCATTGACTACTTCAATGATTAAGGCGCCAAAATGTTCAATAATAAATAAAAATATATAATAATATAAAGACGCTATGATTGAGATTTTAAGCTGAGGAAGTGAAAAATAAAAAAAATAAAACCTTAAATCGCCTTAAATTGCAAGAAAAAAATATGATCCATTGGAAGCGATTTTAAAGGACTAGGAATTTGTCAATGAGTGGCTAATGTCACATTTTTTCAGTGGGAAGCCTTCAGGATTTCCTTAAAAAAATATATTTTTTTTCAGTTATACTTTTACAATAAAACAAAATTGCAGAATGATTAATAAATGAAATTTAAGGTGACTGACTTAGAATAAGTTTTGTTCATCTCACATGAAAAAGTTTCAATGATTTATGTATTTTGTACACATGTTATACAACTGGGAAACAGGTGTCGAAAGTAGACAAAAATGGAAAGATTTGAAGCCGAAGAGTGCAAAAACAGACAGGTGATGTTATAACAAGAAAAAAGTTTTGAAAACACATGTTTCTCACCTGCATATCTGGATAGATATCAAAGACTTTATGACGGCCATCTTGTCTGGCTTTAGAAAGGGCCGTGTCTGTTTCACGGGAATACTGCAAAAAAATTGTCCCAAATTTTGTCTGATTATGTCAGGTATATGGACAGATTCCTTCTATTTCACGCCATCAGCAAGAGTATTTTCATTACACTGACATGGTACACAAGCCACACTAAAAAAAGTTAATATTCCTCCAGTATTCCTACTGCCTTTGGCCAACAGGCCTCTAATAGTTCGAAACATTTTCCAAAGATTAATAATTTTTTATTATGAACATATTTACAACGACTGTATTTTTGGGGGCTGCAAAACGGATAAATTTTTAATTATATTTTTTCAAGTTCTGATGCTTCAAACAAATTTGTTAGCTGTGAGACTTACATCTGTTAGCAGTGAGACTCACATCTGTTAGCAGTGAGACTGTGTGCACCCAGTGTAGTGGATATTATAACTAAACAAGAACAAACTTTACTTTGCCATAACTTCATCTTGTTTATACTGAACATGGTTACAAAACAAATTCTTCTAATAGTCCTTACCTTGACAAGGCCATGAGCACTTTCTTTTTTGCCATCTCCTTTCTCTGGTGTAGATAAATCATCTACAAATGATAAATAAAACATATAAAAAATTAAAAAATGTTGTCTGAACTCCTGAGCAGAGGATATGTTCAGACTTTCAGGTACTTTTGTCACCCTAATGATAACAAAAAAACCCATAAAAATTTATGTGGTTTGAAAAGATCATGCAAATATATTATTATGTCTAAGATTAAACCAAACCCGAGATCAAAGGTCTGTTCAGGTGATATTAATAACAGTTCTTAGCATAACTATCATATATAATTATATGTTAATGATAGTTAGTCTGCAAATGTTTTGTTTGTTTGTTTGGTTGGGGTTTAATGTCACTTATATGAAGAAGGATTGTCCACTTCACACCACAACTGGCCTCATTACTGTGGAAAACCGGAAAGATTGTTTGTTTGATTGGTACTCAAGGGTTTTTCTCTTATATGACGACGTATCATCCACTTTACACTGTACACAGCTGTATTACGGTGGTTAACAGGGAGGAAACCTCGTAAAAACTAGCCTGGCGATTGCCCAAGCCACAATGTGTGACTGGCCCATATACCTGATGGGCAACACAGACTGGATCCTGTGGGCAGTACATTGAAGTAGGTTTAGGAAGCGCACAGGCTACCGCTAAGCCACATGCGCAGGAAATTCTGCAAATGATATCAACACATGATGGCAAGCAAGCCCAATGGGTGACTCAATCAAACCCCTTTCAACATTACTGGCAACGATCGAGGATAGGAAACGGCTTGGTGTTGACCCTTAGCTCAGCGCACCAGGGCGACCAGAAGCTCCCTCCCACCCCCTGTTCTAATGGAAAGAATGGGGTACCTCTAGAGCGTGAGTCTGACGATATCTGGGAGCCAGTTTCTGCCATGTGAATCACAGTTTTCAAAGTGCTCATCCATTCCTCGAGCTCCATTTCGTTCTCAGCAGCAAACAAATATGGATTACCATTCTGCATCTGAACTTCAAAACAAAACTTTCCTTTCTTCGTGTTCTGCAACAAAATTCACAAAAAATATTTACACAGGGAAGAATTCAAATTCTCTAGAATATGACAGGAGTGGTTTTGGATTAAGGTGTTATCATAAAAGAAAGTTGGCAAACTGGAGCAGCCTGTCTAATTTTATTTACATTGCAGATTGTCCGTTTACAGAAAAGTAAATTTTGTAAAATGTTACTATGACAAACTATAATATATCAAAACAGCAGCAAAATGATATTCACAATGTTTCTTTAACTTTTATTTCTTTATTAAGTGTACAATATCCCTTCTACCATCCATGTTAAAATCATAGATCACCGTTCTTGCCATAAAGTTTTGTCTTTTTTACAATTTCTTTTAAAAATCTTTTTCACTAGTGGAAATTAAGGGTCCGTTCAATGAAGCGATCTTAGAATAAAGTCCATCTTCATGTTCATGGAAAACTGGAAAAGTCCATTTTTGGTGTAGCTTTTTTGTAAGACCTACTTACAAAAAAAACCTTCACAATTATTCACTGTTTAAAAATTTCCTTGAAGAGTTATGCAGATCAATCAATCTATTAACATCATAACTTTCTCTTTAAGATATACTTTTTCTGATTTTTTTTGGCATTACCAATCCTGATAGTAGAGAATATATACTAATGTTTGCTGTCGGACCAGAGTGAGAGGAGGGCTAATTGACTAAGTGATCAATTACCAGTGTAAGACACATAGCAAATCAGCATGGTGTTGCCCAATAAATAGAGCACAATGGCAACGAGTTTGTTTATATGTGTGATTAGAGTTTACATAGTACTCAAGGGTATTTCACTTATATGAAAGCGAACTATCCACTTCACACTGTTCCTTGCCCTAATAAAAACCACCCACACAATTGACACATTGTGTGACTAATTCATAGTTGACAGATGGACTTAATCCAGTGAACAGCACATCGAAGTAGGATTACTAAGTGTACTTGCTAACCACTAAGCCACGTCTGCATGCCCCCATGACAACAAGAAGTTGCCAATACAAAATACACAAAAAAAGAAGGTTTTCGTTTCACTTACCCTGACAACATCTTGAGCAATATCCAGAAAGATTGCCCCCCTAGCTTCCTGTTTCTTATCATCTTTATAAAACTGCAGAACATATGTCCAATCTGCCTGCTGTTTCAGAATGAAGAATCGACGCTTAAATTGCTGTAAAACAAATATCAAGAAAAAATACCTTTAGTTGTCATGGTAAACAATACAGATTTAAGATGTCTGATCAGTTAACAGGGATAGTTAAACTGTGTATGCATTTAACTTTGTGCTTGTTTTATACAGAATTCCTATAGAATAAGTTTGTTTGATTGGTGTTTAACGTCATACTCAAGGGTATTTCACTTATATGACAACGGACACAAATATAGAACATCACAAACAAATCTGCTCCCCTTGACCCTTTAGCTCTGTGAACACCAGAGCAACAGAAAGCAACCTCTTCGATCGATCGAGGAAGCCGAGGGAGTATTCTGCAATGGCCCATGGCCCACCAGCTCCCTCACAGGGCAGTTTTCTAAGAAGCTTGTAACGTTAAAATCGAAAATTTTTTTACATTTTTTTAAAAGATCTCAACACATAAAAAAGGTACAATTTGAGCGCCGTTTGTAAATGTTGACAGATCTATAATCATTATTGGTTTTAATTTTTAAATTAATGTCTTTCAATATTAATGTGAATACTGATCAGGAGTTTCGAGCAGCTTTCAAAGGCTTCTGGGAAATACCAGTACTGGAAAACTTAATTTCATTTTCCCAGGAAAATCCATGCGTTTCCTGAAAATAATAATGCCCTTTGATTTGTCTGTTTGTTTGATTGGGGTTTAACGTCATACTCAAGGGTATTTCACTTATAAGTGCCAGCCCAATGTGCGAAGGAAACCACCCTCAACACCACTGGCAACAAACAAAGACAGGACAAATACAGGACAACAACAACAGAACGCGATACAGATACCACAAACAGGTCAGCTTCCTGTTCCACTTTAGCTCTGAGAGCACCAGGGCAACATGAAGCTCCCTCCAACCACCTGCATAATGCTCTTTGATCAAAGCAATTAAATGCTACCTTCATGGTTAAATTCACTGTCCCGTGCAGTCTTTGTTAAGTTCTTTTAACGCTGAGCTCAAATACTTCCGTTCTTTGTGTCACTAGGTTTTTGTGCCATACTTATGGTTATTTCACTTCAACCACAACATATCAGCCCACTGTCTCATACAATGCATTAAGTTCTCTGTAATGAGTCCTTTTCCGAAATAAGTATGTTTTGTTTGAACTCACCCGTGTAAAGCTGATGACTGTATCTTTCCCCTCAGGGCCTTTATATAGCCAGCCTTTTTTTGTAATGGCAGAACTCAAACTTCTTGTAAAAGTGGATTCCTAAACAACAGATAACAAATTAACTTGAAAATTTGTACTATAAAAAAGTTTGGTATAAAGTTAGCAACAGTATAAGTGTTACACCCTACAAAAACACCAGAGTGAAATCCTAAAGGGTAAACATGGTAAGGGAACTCAAAGGTGGTACAATTATAAAGAGGATATAAGTTAACTTCTTGATCTGCCTTAATGAATAGAGTGGAAAACCGATAGAAAACCAAGTTAAAACCGCCTTCAACTCATTGATTAATTTGTGTTTTACTTTGTGCTTTTAGGGTGTTTCCCTTATATGACAGCCATGTTTTCCAAAAATAATTGACACAAGAACAACCATCAAATATGAAGTGTTTTGATACTGCTGGAAAGTTATTCTGCCTCCAGTGTTAAGTAAAAGAGAGAATTGATACTCTTCTTACAAACTGCCTTTAGCGCCATGGCAAACCACTCTTGAGAGCTGGAGTCCTGCCATGTTTGTTTGATTGGTGTTTAATGTTGTACTCAAGGGTATTTCACTTATATGACGATGGACACAAATACAGAACATCACAAAAAAATCTGCTTCCCATTACCCTTTAGCTTTGCGAACACCAGGGCAACAGAAAGCAACCTCTTTTCTCGCCTTTTACGATCGACCGAGGAAGCCGAGGGAGTATTCGGCAGGGCCATGGCCCACCCGCTCCCTCACAGGTGGAGTCCTGTAATGCGACTCCCCATGGTAGGCTGAGACACCAATATTGTACACTACAGGTGATCAACAGTCCAACAAGTAAATGACTTAGCTACTATTGCTGGCTTCCATTCTTACTAAATAAATTTACACGGCAAAATGAAAATGTAACAAAATACCTCTTCTTTTTCTTCAGCCTCTGCATCTATTTCGAAGACATGTTCAGGCAGCATTTCTCTGGCTCTTTGGCTGCAACAACAACATCATATATAGAGAATATTGTATTACCTTGGGGATAATTTTTGTTTCTATTCTGAATAATCATAGACTTGCTGGAATATGAATAGAAAAATAAAATTGATCCTTATTCATCTCAATCTATGATTGGCGTAAAGATATATGTAAACAGCTTTGGGCAGCACACTTGAGGTTGAAGCCATCATTCATAAATGAATACATGCTTTTAGACTTACTTTTGTAGTTGTTGATAGTTTTTGGAGTATTTCTTGTTCTTATATTCTACAGTGTGCCAGTCACTTGTATAGGTCTTGATGCACTCCTTCACCAGCAAACTCGTTGCTTCTTTCATGGCATTTTTCGGCACAGATGAACAAACAGTACGGAACTTCCTCTCCTTGACAGATTCCTATTAACGAAACCAAATCATAAACAAACATATTTTAATTTTGTTTGTATATGAATTTTTACAATATAATGTGAAGTACCCTATAACTTCTATAAGTTGGGACACTCTAATTTTGTGACAGTCCAAAGAAATAACATGTAAGACCCCCTGTGGTAAAGCTTATTTCTCTGTCCCAACTGCTAGAGGTTATAGGGTACCTAAACTAAATAATAAAGCAACATGAAACAAAGACCTGGGATCATAAAAAAGGTTTTGAACACACAAGAGGGCATTGGCTATTATGGCAGGTGAAATGTCACATGTCGTATGAGCTGAACATATTTTATTTTAGTTCAACTAGTTTCTTGAATCAAATTAATATCAGATCTCACAAGTGCTTTATATATTGAGATCAACGGCGATCACTCTACTTGTAATAGGGCCCCTAAATGCCCCGGAACCTCTGGGGTCTTACATGTAGATTGCCATGGGTGAATTCTGAGTAGTTTTCCAACACAAGTCTTCTTTCACTTTCCCATTTCATTTTACATTTAATCAGTCACTGTGACTATTAAACTACAAGTAATTACACGTGAAAGAGACAAATTTATTGGTATTACATGTACATCACACTTCCTCAATCAGCACAAATTATTTAGAAAAAAAAATCATATTAAATTTTAATATATATAATATACATCTAGTTTTTCACTGTGCTGTTATCTATAGAGCTTTTCTCATTTGAATGAAAAAAAGAATTCTATACGGTACTATATGATACATGGACAATGATCTTCTAAACATGGAATTGTTAGCGGGCCCATCGTAGGATTTGTTTGGTTGTTTGATTGGTGTTTAACGTCGTACTCAAGGGTATATATGACGATGGACAAAAATACAGAACATGACAAACAAATCTGCTTTCCGTTACCCTTTAGCTCTGCGAACACCAGGGCAACAGAAAGCAACCTCTTACGATCGACCGAGGAGCCAAGGGAGTATTCTGCAGGGCCATGGCCCACCCGCTCCCTCACAGGGCCCCTTAGCTCTGAGATTACCAGAGAAACAGAAAGCGTTTTGACTGTATGAGATGTGTACGGTTTACCTGACGGTCATGCAGTTTTTTTAAGCTTAAGAAATATTGTTTTATGATTAGTTTTAGTTTATTTATTTGGGGGTTGAATATCAAATTTAAGATTACTTCACAGTCACTAATATAATTGAGTGAAGGAAACCAACTTATGGGGAAAGGAAACCAGCTTATGGGTGAAGGCAACCAGCTTTTGGGTGAAGGAGACCAGCTTATGGGTGAAGGAGACCAGCTTATGGGTGAAGGCAACCAGCTTATGGGTGAAGGAGACCAGCTTATGGGTGAAGGAAACCAGCTTATGGGTGAAGGAAACCAGCTTATGGTTGAAGGAGACCAGCTTATGGGGGAAGGAAACCAGCTTATGGTTGAAGGAAACCAGCTTATGGTTGAAGGAAACCTGCTTATTGGTGAAGGAGACCAGCTTATGGGTGGAGACCAGCTTACGGGTGAAGGAAACCTGCTTATCGATGAAGGAAACCAGCTAATGGTTGAAGGAAACCTGCTTATTGGTGAAGGAGACCAGCTTACGGGTGAAGGAAACCTGCTTATCGGTGAAGGAAACCAGCTAATGGGTGAAGGAAACCTGTTTATGGGTGAAGTAGACAAGCTTATGGGTGAAGGAGACCAGCTTATGGGTGAAGGAGACCAGCTTATGGGTGAAGGAGACCAGCTTACGGGTGAAGGAAACCTGCTTACGGGTGAAGGAAACCTGCTTATGGGTGAAGACCAGCTTATGGGTGAAGGAAACCTGCTTATCGGTGAAGGAAACCAGCTTACGGGTGAAGGAAACCAGCTTACGGGTGAAGGAAACCAGCCTTGATGTGACTGGAGAGTGGGGACAAACAAGGACATGACTACCACAAGATATAATACAAACACGAACAGATTGGCTTTGGTTACCTATAAGCTCTGAGATTACCAGGGGAACAGAAGCCACCTCCAAACACCTGTTCTAATGTTTGGGGGCAACGTTAGGCTATTAACAATGAAAGAGTTTTGAACAGTTTCTTGCCATTATCATATAAAATGAATGCTGTGCTGCTTTGTGCATTTGACACAATGTATTTCTTCCATTTGACACTGATACAAATTGTATTGTGCATTTCACGCAATGCGTGCTGTACTGATTGTGTGTATTTGATTAAATGTATATCTTACATTAGACACAGATAGAAACATGATACAAAGTATATTGTGCATTTTGACACAATGCATGCTGTGCTGATTGTGTATTTGACACAAAATAAATTGATTTGACACCGATACAAACATGATACACTGCATTTGACACGAAAATAACTATATTTAATGGCTTGAAGTGCATCAGAGAGCTTGTCACTAAGACCACCTTGAACAGTTTCAATTACTGAACAAAATGAGTAAAAAACATTCCTAGCCAGTTATCAAGCCCATGAGACGTTTTGTTCCACTTACCGGTGGGAGATTGAAAACCCATGCATGACAATCCCTGGTCACACCTGGGTCACTCACAGTCAGGTATATAGACATGACATTAGAGAAATCTGCCTGGTACTCCACGGCTATTGTCACTCCTAATGGCTTGATGTAAACGGTGCAGTCTGAAGGCTTAACTGAAGGCAGATGAGATATAATATTACTAAATATCAATCCTGTCTGATTGGTACCACAGATAAATGGAATAAATATACCAGATGCATTAAGTATGGAAACTATTGTGAAACCCTAAGACTAATAACTAAGGTTATTTCACATATGACATTTGCTAGCCCAAGAGGTGAAGAAAAACCATTCAAAACCTCAACCAATGAAAATATGGTATTCATGTTTCCTCTTAGTTCTGAGAGCAACAGGGCAACATGAATCGCCATCCCAACCAATCCCAAAGTCAAGAGTCCAACAATGATGAGTTCAGCTAATAATTGTGAATGATGGATTGGTATGTGACTTAAAATAAATGGAAGTCAATATTTCTCCTGTTTTGATTAAAGACAGCACTGCTTCTCTCCAATTAAAGGGCCCTTAGTCAGAGGGCAGGGGCAACAGGAAGTTGCAAGTCAACAAGACTTCAGCTAATGATTGTGAATGAGACATGTTACCCAGACACATATTCATCATATCTCAATACCTAACAGCTCACAGTGTTTACACTGAAAGCATTTTCTGGCTCCTTGACAACTACTAGGTATAATAAAGTTATTGTTACTGTCTTATTTTGCACACATTTTTTATGATAAGAAGCCTTACTGTGAGCGTTTTTCCATCGCATCTGCCTTTTTGAGAACATCTCTGTGTATCCGGTGTAGACTATTTTGTCGGCCAGCGACCTATGAGGGTCTCTAAGGTTAGTTTTGATTTCAGGAATCTGGACATCTCGTAGCTTGGGGTCCGCACTAATATCTAAATCAAACCAAATTCAGTGAAAATTAGATAAAGTGAGTAAAACTGAGATTGTTTGATATGTGATTGAAAAAACATACAGTACCCATGCATCAACTACCCTGAGATAATAAAAACTCTCGTATATTACACCAAAGGCAAGTAAGTTTGTTTGTTTGATTGATCGGTGTTTAATTATGTACTTACGGGTATTTCACTTATATGATGATAGGATTGACCACTTCACACAGTACACAGCCTTATTAAGGGTGGAAAAACAACAATAAACCTCGTAAAAACCACCTCCACGATTGCCGGAGCCACAGCCTGTGACATGGTCGTATACCTGATTGTCGACAGGTGGACTCATTCCGGTAAATGGTAAATCGAAGCAGGTTCAGTTTAGGAAGGCAGATAAGAACCTTAAAATGGCTCACAGACAACTTTGAATTCAACAAAAAACATTGAAAGAATGAAAAGACGATCAATTTGAATTAAAGCTGCAAATTCTTTGACATTTAGCAAATCCATCGTGTTCATATGTGAACCTATTAATTTTAATAAATTTGTAATTTTGCCCTTGAGCAGGAAATATAACTTACCTTCTCTAACATTAGCAAATATAGCCTCAATAGATTTGTTTTGGCAAAGATGTCGCTGTAGATGTTTGACCAATACTCCGTTAGGTTCCTCTTCATACTCCCAGGCCTTCATCCCCTGGGTGCTAGTCACAAACAAAATTGAGAACAATAGTTCAGGTAGTTTGGGATAGCACTGTCTTACATATCGTTAGTTTGTTTGTTTGTTTGATTGTGGTTAATTGTCATACTCAAGGATATTTTACTTATATCATGGATTGTAAATTGAACAGTTAAAACTACCAAACAATAATTGTACCATTACAATATATCTAAATGATTCCTTAAACATGATTTAAGTCATGACAATTAAAACCATTACAAAATATCTAAACAGTTCCGAAGACATGATCAAAGCCACCACACAATTTGACTTGTTTGTTTGATCATCAGCATCATTCTTAATGTTACTTCAATTGTATGATGGCCTGCCAGCCCAGCGGGTGGAGGAACCAACCCTCAACACAACTAGCCAGAAACAAAGACAAGTTGGGATAATCACAGGGACAGTACAAAGACAGCAGGAAGCAGCACACTTTCCTACACCAGTGGGCAACACCTGCAAGCTTATTTTAAAATAGCTCATTAAAGAATCCCCCCCCCCCCTCCCTCTCCAAAATAAATGATCAGGACTTGCAAAGAACACTTATGTGTCCTGTAAATAACACCAATACATAATGGGGTTTACAGGTAATGGGGTTTACAGGTGATGATGTTACTTACGTTGCATACAGGTAGACTGTGTTTCCTATTGGAAGCGGTAAATATGGGGAGAGTTGATCCTCTGGGAGATTTTCTGGTCTGTAAATATAAAATGAAATCCATGAGGATTGAAAACCAATCATCAAGTTTGCTGACGATTGCATGTGCTTCCAACATCTCAATACAACTGCTACATGTTTAATTGGAATTTTATGCTGGAATTATAAATTCCATTTATATGGACGCTTGCCAGACAAATGGAAAAGGCAATCGCAAAACAAAGACATAAAAAAAAACAAATCGTCTTCCTGTTGTCTATTGGATCTGAGAGCAGCAAACCAACAGGATGCTCTGTCTTGCTGCCTGCAGCAACTTAAGGTGTGAAACATCAGAAATCATGTGTCTTTAAACAATAAGTGTATAAATAAATATTACCTTGTAGTGCTCTAACGTGATTCAAGTTCATAAACATGCCTGAATAGTGTGTAGATGGTCTCCACAATGCTGACTGATACTTACACAATTCTACAGCAGTCCAGGATCATGGTACAAACAGCAGGGTTCTGATGCTGGAGCTGTCGAAGTACCTTCTGAGCACAAAGACAATTACTGGCATTATACCCCGTTGGCGCATCCTGAGGCACCAGATAACACTGCCCCTTATCTTCAATTCCATGACCACAGAAATAAAACACACCATATGTTCCTCCACCCTCTCCTTGTAATAACTGAGAGAACTCTGTAACAGCAGCCTCCATCTCTCCCAAGGTCAAATTCAGCAATGATACGACCTTGAAATCCAGTGCTTTGAAAAGTTCAGCTAATATGAGGACATCTGTCTTCGGCGCTTTTAATGGATCCGCACTTATATAATCATAATTCCCAATAAGCAAGGCAATCTTATCTGTGGCTGGAGAAGAAAAACACAGTTAAGTTTAAAATAATTACTGAAAGTGCTTCAAAAAGGAGAAAAATCAATGTGGAAACAAACTTATGTAAACTAAGTTGAACTTTTTGCCACATTGACTAACACTGAGATTTTTTTAAATAGATAGTAAACACAGTAAGAGTTGTGGTTGTCAAAAGTGTATAAATGATCTTTGAGTGAGAAAAAAGTTCAAGTTAATGTTTATCATTTTGTTTTTGCAGTTCAGAAACTTTGAGACACAAATTTAGCTACGGCAAATTTCTCTTTCAAATGACATTTACAAATATATCCTAAAGTTTTGTTAAAAAGAATAACCCTGTAAAACCAATCTTGGGGTATCTGTGCCAAACTTCCCATTTATACGTCATTACCTTCTCTCGAGATGTCTGTAGGTTATCCATAACACAACTCAAGATTAAGGTTTATTAAGAAATTTGTCTCTGAGAGTTATCTAGAACAAAATATGATTCTTCGATTTTTATTGATCTACATCCCTGTGCCAGTGTGATTGCTTTTAGAAATATAGTACTACCTATTTAAAAGATGCAAGTGTAATACCTGTATATTTGCTGACTCTGGTATTGTCAGCTGAGCTTTGTGACCCAGAGTCTATTCGGAGACAAGCCCCTGATGAGAGCACCTCAGAAGTTTTATTCCACACTCGACACTGGAAACAGCCTTCCTGATCATACGTGTTAACCATCCGAACCGCAAGGTGATCACCATTCTCACCTGTTTCAGTAAAATAATCAGGAGATAGAGAACTAAATTGGAAAATGAGCGGCCCTAACATTTACATTAAGGTAACAATGGCATCTTCTGGAGCACCTGCTACTATTTATCTTGCCTGATTTTCTCGGTCTGTTTGATAGTGGTTTAACGTCATACTTAAGGGTATTTCACTTATATGTCGACAGACTGTTCATTTCACACACATTACTGTCATCTCACTCCATCTAGTTTAATATTAAGTTCAACTGTTAAATAAATCACTAAGTGACTTGTTGTGTTACCTTGTCTTAAAGAGCAGCAGCTGCAATAGAGCTGCACTCAGTATGGGACCAAACTCAGAATACATTTGACAAAATTCATATACAATAGCATGTCCACATAAACCCCTAGTCTTGGACCATGCATAAATAGATTGTAATAAAAGTAAGTTGCCCATTTGTGAATTTCATATTTTATCTTTTGCATGTATTGTAGAAAGACCTCAGCAATTCTTTCTTTTGCGGCTGACTACCTCACCTCCGGAAACATGTCAGCATTTGACAATTATTAAGGCAATTGATAGGGCTAGGAAATAACTAGTGTTTTGAAGTATACAACTCCTTGTGGCTTTTCTGAAATCTCTCAATGCTTGTAATCAATTATCTTTTTAAATACCTGGTAGGAGTCGTCCTTCTTTATACCACTGGTAGTGCACTGGTGGTTCCCCTGAGACCTGACAGGTAAACAAAGCACTGCCACCCCTCTCCACACTACAGGATTTAGGCTGGGCCATTATGTCTAAAGATGCTGTAATGATAAAACATTTAGCATTGGTTAATACACTGTGATTGATGTAAATTGTTAATTACAGACATCTGTAATGATAAAACATTAAGCATTGGTTAATACACTGTGATTGATGTAAATTGTTAATTACAGACATTTGTAATGATAAAACATTTAGCATTGGTTAATACACTGTGATTGATGTAAATTGTTAATTACAGACATTTGTAATGATAAAACATAAAGCATTGAATTATACACTGTGATTGATCTAAACTGTTAATTA